>WTSP01001455.1:0-48138 GCA_025331215.1 Actenoides lindsayi | reverse complement strand
GACAGGCTGGAGAGGTGGGCCCATGCCAATCTCATGAAGTTCAACAAGGCCAAATGCAAGGTCCTCCATCTGGGTCGAAGCAATCCCAAGCACCAATGTAGGCTGGGCAGGTGGGTTGGAACTAGATGATCTTTAAGGTCCCTTCCAACCCTGACAATTTTATCATTCTATAAACATCCTCTTAGTCTGGAGGTAAAGTCTCATTTATCATTTACTGGTAAGTGGAATTCTTGGAAACTAGTTGCATGCCTATCACATACAGGGATGCTGAGGGAAAGTAGTATCTTTAACTGTATATCTACAGTTACAGAAACCTGTACCTATGGATGTATATTACCAGGACTGAGCACCTACACAGGCTAGGGGAAGTTCTCTGAGTGTGGATAACTACAGCACACGTGGGTCCAAGGTATGAATGTATAATACATCCACACCCCCCCTCCATGTAAAGCTCTGTTCACATCAAACCATCTGGGCAAAACTCTCAAAGCAAAGGGTAAGACAAACACATGAAGAGATTTACCTAGATCTTCCTCATGGGTGAGACTGGCTGTTGATTTTCCGTCTTCCTCATCTGAGCTTTTGCTGTAGCACTTCAGGAGGCGGTTGGGCACAGAGAGGTTTATTTCTGCTTCACAGCAAATGATTCCACCACTTACATTCTGTAAGGAAGCTGAAAGGTGAAAGAGGTTTTCATTATAAATATGGATTATTTATAAGATTTTTCAATCAAGGATTAAAAAGGTAAAAGAGGTTAAGAGGTTAAAAAAGCAGACCCTTCATGTACCACAAAAAACTGCAGATTACTGCAATCTTATTTCATTCACCAACAGTCCAAATCAACCAGTCATCATTTAGATTTTCTTCTGACTAATGCTGATGAATTGTTCTATGAACCAATAATTGAAATCTGCAAATTTGAGAGAGGCAAAAACGTTTTCACGTTTGGGTGTTCTCAACTGCACATCTGTAAAAAGCTTATAATTAAATCTATCATTACCTTTTAAATTTTAATTTTATTTTATTAATATTTCTTTTATTAAATTTTATTCAAATAATAATTTTCAGTTTTTACTATGGATGTTTTAGTGTCATCCAAGCTTTGCACAGAGGTAACAGCATGTAGCTATTTTGCAGTGGTAGGCATAAACCCAAGTTTACAGTAACCAGAAATTAAATACACAAGAAATCTTTAGGCTGAACAAAATCATACGTTATGTTTAGACATTTTTCTTGTTTACTTCTATCATTAGTAAGATTAGAAAGGATGCCCAAAGTCTAACACGAGAGGTGATGAGGGCAAAGCCAAATACATATTCAAGCAGATGTTAACTGGTGGAAAGTCATAGACTGGAATGGAGTTTACCCAAATTACACCTGCGCAACCTGATCCACCATCAAGTTTTGCCCTCTTGGAACCACTTGCTACGTATGCTGACAGACATTTTTGTTTCTGAATTTGGCAGTTTCATGAGGAAGCTGGAAGGATACCTCCTGGTTATTTACTGATTTGTACAAAAAAAAAGCAACACAGAAGGGCTCTTCAGGCCAGACCTGGATTTCCGTGTGTACTGCCTGAAACAGGTAAGACTCACACAGTAAACTAGCACAGATTTTAGCCATGGGAAATGCTGTTGCCAAAAATAAAAAGTATCTTTATAAATCAGGGCAACCTGAATTTATTTGAATCTCTACTAGAGTAGTTTTAAGCAATATTTGACCTGAGAGAAATGATTTTTCTAAATGACTTAATGACTCCTCCACAAAGGGACTCGTTTTGACACCTTAGTTTACTCATTAACCTCACTGTCCGCTCAAATATGTACCAGTTCAGTTTCATAACCAGCAATACATTTTCCATACGCTGATAGCTAGGCTCCCAGTAGAGCGAGCATACCTTCAGAATTCAGGGTGCCACATGAGTCTCCTACTCCAACATCCTTCACCCAGACGATGGCATAAACTCCTTCAAGATAAGCATTCTCTTGATGAAAACACATAGTGATGCGTCTCTCGCTGGTCATCAAGTGAATGATTTTATTTGAAAATTCCTTATGTTGTGTTTCACCAATTTTTTCACAGCCTTCGTAACTCTCTAATTCACAGACATTCTTCTCCCGGTCTTTACACCGGTATGCTGTCACATCTGTTTTGTCAGAGATTTGTGTCCCTTCAGCTCGGCCGGCACTGGGCATGGCAACATCTAAATGAGAAAAAGCAAAATTTTCTACCAGTTTTCCCCCCAGACTTTTAGTGTTAAAGAATGGGATGAATTTTGATGGACAAACCCAGTCATGGCTTAGGAGACATCGTCTGCCAATGGGCAATTTTTATATGGTACTGGACCCAGTCCCAAAAATAGTTTTTGGGGTAGAACTACAACACAATTCTCTCACTGCTGCCACTGGGGTCTTAACTAGAAAGCTGGCAGTTTGGCAAGGGAATTGAAAGACATTTCTCTTGCTGAGCTAAGAGGTCCTCTGCTCAGACAGGCTCATTTGACTTATCCATTCATATTTCCTTTCCTTCCAAAACTCCTTGGCACAATCCTATCAGGTCTATCTCCAGCAAACATCTGGGGCCCAGGACAACTGAAGTTCACAGCTGAGCTGCCAGACTACATTGAGCTGGACACTGTGTCTCAGGTCACGCCGCTGACTCAGTTCAATGTGCCTGCAGACAACAGTTTCACAGCTAAGCCAAAACTCACCAGCAGCTTGGCTGAAGCGCTAGAGTGTGCTAGCACTGTGTGACGAGAGCTGACAAAGGATTTTACTCGTTCAGACTGGCCTGGTAAAGAGCCAGCCCTTTGAGAGAGGACTCACCTCATCTGACTTCAGACAGATGCAAAAAGTTACCCTTCCCAAGCCAAGGTGATTGCAACGGATCAAACAAATCAACCTTCACCTTCTTAATTTCTTTTCTCATGTTAGTGGTTTTGTGGTCTTAGTTTTAACCGCGCACAAATGAGCTTTCTAATAACAGTTGAAAAGATTCAGCTACCGACATGCAGTGAAAAGCAATGAGATCCGACAGGGAGACTCACTTGGACAGGGAGCTGCAATGGTCAGAAGCAGAAAACAAAACCGCATGAAGTGGGGAGGGTCCATCTGGCTGCCCTGGGTGCTCAGCTCCAGCAGTGCTGGATGCTCTCCTAGATCCTCCACAATCCCAAGGCAGGCTCAGCAGGCTCCTTCCTCAGTCATCTCACTGTTTGGACATTAAATACAGTGTTTAGAATCCAATACCTTTCTTATTTTTCTCCAGTAAAAAAAGAAAACAAACTCCAGGCTAAGTGTGTAAAGGTTCTTCTAGCCAAGTTAGCTGGAATACAGGCAGAGACAATCCTTTCCACCTCCGGGTCAATCTCAGCAGTAGAAGACACATGGTCTTTCTGTAGGGAAAGGGAAACCCCTCCTGAGCCTGCTGGGCAGAAGGCTCCTCAAGGAGCCCTATACACATCACTCAGAAGTACATGCAACAAATAACACCTTGACTTGCTGTCACTTCCAAAATGCACAAAAAATTAGACAAGAATGTTTTGCGCTGAATGTTTTGCTTGACCTACGACAAAAATGCTCGTTGTCCAATTTAATTTTATTTTCAATTTAGAAGACCTGAGAGGAAATACCTGTTCAAATTAGACAAACAAACAAAAACGTGTTTCTGTTTGGTTGCTTTGGTTTGTTTTGTTCTGTTTTCAAAAAATGTCTTTGATCAGTCAGAAATTCACCCTTAATCATTTCAGTGAAACTACCATAAATTTGTGAAATATGTTTTAGTAAAACACAAGTTTCACTTTCCAAAAGAGGGGGAAAAAAAAAAATTCACCTAGCTTTCCTCACTAGTCTAGCTCTGGAAAACAAAAACTGCTTCGCTCTTCGAAGCTTTTGATAAGAAGCTTTCTTTAGAACAACTTTTTTAATATGTTACCACTTGAGAAGTACATTAAGAAAGTTTCCACATTAATTACACATTCAATGATAAGCAGATTAAAACAGCTTATCTCTCATCCTCTGTCTAGGCTAGAGCTGCCAAGAATGCCACTCTGATTCCAGAAACAAGTGAGGCAGGATGAACACAGCCTGCACAACAAGTCCTTTCCAGCTGCCAACAAGCACAGGAGGAAGTCTGAGACCCTCTGTAAAATTCCCTGTGGAATAAAATCTGGGGCCCCTCTGCAGTGCCCCAAACTCCCACAGCCCCACACTCAGGAGATGCTGGTCTAAGCAGAAGTTCTGGTTTTGCTCCCCAAGTTGTGATCCGTTCACTTCCACTTCACATCACACAAGGGACTAACGCTTCCCTTTGATGCACAGTGCTCCTTCTCACCTCTCCAACTGTGCAAGAACTTCTTCTTGCCCTGCCAAGTATTAACAAGGCTCAGACCATCAAATAAGCTCAGTATTTTTTTCTCATCCTTTTTCCACCTATTTCCTATCTTTTTGAAATGGGGTGTTTAATATTTCAAAACCAAATCAATCAGTACCATTTAATACATTACTCATTTCATCCTGTTTTCTGTTATGCAGTGCCTGTCCCCCCTGCCAGTGAGCAGAGTGCCAAGGGACTGTCATCAACCTTAAAACAATTGATTCACAGAAACATTTAGGTTGGAAAAGACCCTTAATATCATCAAGTCCAACCATTAACCCAGCACTGCTAAGTCCACCACTGAACCATGTCCCTCAGCACCACATCTACACGGCTTTTAAATACCTCCAGAGTATTTTATCTCAGTGTTCTCCTTAGAGCATATTCAGCAGCCTGATGCAGTCCTCAACGACCAGCTGCAGCATATCAGCCAGAGTTATTTGCTCAAAGGTTAAGGACAGTAAGTGGATTTTTTTTTTTTTTTCCCCTAGCAGTTTCCAGCCTGAGGTCTGTGCCTTCTGCCCTCGTTCATTCTGTTTTCTCTTCTGTGACTGTCTTGCCTCGTCCTTGCCCCTCCTCTCACTCTGCTCCCTTCCTCTTCTCTCTCGTGGCATTCTTAGTACTTCCTCTCTTCTCTTCATTTGCAAAAGCCAGAACACTGTCCACCAAATCTCTGCTCCCTAGTATTTTACAATCCTCTGGGTTTTGGTAGGTTTGTGAGAATCTTCATCTGTCTTTGACCGCCTCCTGCAATCAGTTTTAAACTCAAACAACGAAACACTCAAATCTAAAATTAAACATACGTCTTGAATAGCAAATATCTTTTGCCTGCTTGCCTTTCTTTTCAAGGCAATACCAGCCTTCACTTCTCAGAGCTACTGAAGTTGTCTGCACAGCTGCAATGAGGCAATGCCAGATCCTAAAAACAGATGAGCTGCAAGGATTAGTAAAGTAACAGTCAGGAGGATCTAGAGCTTCCTCACCAAAGAGCAACTATTCACACCCACCTGATGAGCTTTTACCCAGGTCAGACCTGACTGCACAAACAGATCAGACTAAGACTACTGGCAGGAGGAAGAGGATTTAACCCTAACACAAGAGCTTTTGGTTTTGTTTTTATAAGGAACTCTTGTGAACCTGAAACTCTCCCACTTTTCCTTCTCCCTTAACTTCACAGCAAACACAACAATAAAAAACTCCTGTGTTTATCAAAACAGTAAAGTCAGTCAATCATTAGCACAGTAGCAGCATTTCCACCAAAGGAAAGGTCCTCTCTCTCAAAGTTAAAAGCTAATGGCTGGAATATTCTGGTTAGGTGCCTGCTTTTTCTGCTCCAGCTCACTGCCTTTCCAGTGTCCACCCCCTCAGACTTCCCAACCTCTGCCTCTGGTACAGGTCAGCTAAGGCTGCCACTTCAGTGGGGACCCCCATGGTGACGAGTGCAGAGCTGGGCAGGGAGTCATCCGAAGTCCTGGCCATGGGAGATGGCAGAGCAGGGCTGCTGCCCTGGGGTTTAGATGTTCATCCTTCTCCAACTGACCATGAAGGGCAGTCATGGATGCACAAGATCTGGTGCTATTCTCCAGCTGTACGCACTGCATTTCCCTGCTCTCTTCCAGCCACACACCCTGGGGCTCTATAGCTTTGTATATATTGCTTATGTGTGGTCAGGCAGAACTGTCTTGGTAGAATAATGCAATACATTTTCAGAAGAGATTTACCTGGTAATTTCAGTATCCCCTTGAGAGGACTTAAGTTTCAAACAGTTTGAAGAAAATTCTACTACTGAAGGAAGTAAGGAAGCAACAAAATAAAAACCAGAAGAACTGCAGAAGATCCTACAGGTTTTATTTTCCACTTTACGGTCTTTCTTGGAAAAGGAGTAGAACTTGTGTAAGAGCTATTTTTTTATTATTTCCTATTTCACTTTCATGTGCTGAATACCGCTCTCGACAAGCTTTTGCAATAAAAATTAATTACAAAAAAATTATCAGGGGGAAGAGATAAAACAGCTCTTTCTAGAGCGAGCCTATGAGTGCAGTTTATTTTCATAGTTCCCAACAAGTCAGTGCAGAAAGCAGTCAGCAGGACACTGTGCTTGAGCTGATAGTCTCCGCAAAAATCCAGAGAGCAAAATACACAGCTTCCCAGCAACTGACCTTGATTTTTTTTTCCCCAGAGTAACCACTAGAAAACACTAGTAAAGTTTTATTTTCTGCTTGTAGCACGTTAAGGCAAGTAGAATGAATTGTTTCATTGGTCTATTTTATTTTAAACTCAATATCCTTATTGACTGACGCTTTCTGGTTTGGTTCTCTGTTCTGTTTTGAATGCAGAGCTACCAGGGTCCCTATAGGTCCCTTTTGGGGGCAGAGCAGTAGCCACAGGGAAAACAACACACAATTAGCTGCAGCTTGGGTGGCAGCTTCACACTGAAAAGGAGGAGAGTTGCAAAGATTCCTAGTGCAATCCCCTCCTGGCAAATTATCGTTTGTTTGCAAATATGACAGGATGGCAACTTTGGAAAAGGAAATATTAGCAAAACACGCTAAGGAGTTATAAGGAAAAAAATAAGCTTAATTGGATGTGGGAAAGATTATTTTGGAATTACATGAAGATGAAAAGACTCTACTAGATTTTTTTCTGTTACTTCCCTGGTCACTCACACTTGTACCCCACTTAATGAAGCCATTGGGTTTTTGCATTCACACAAGCCATGGGAAAGCAATGCAGAACTGCATCAAAGTTGGCAGTTGGGGTGGTAAAAGGCAGCATTATTTATTTAGCAAGATTGTGAAGAAATACATATTTTTCATTACATAGAAAACGTGAAAAGAGGTAATAACTTCCTTTCTGCCACAGACTTTTTTAGTCCCTGTTTCTAAATGCCTATTTAAAGAGAGGAAACAGAAACAATTTATAAGGAAAAACTGGCAGTAAGACAGGATCCTGTAAATATGACAACGGATTGAGTACCTCAAAAGTTGCTTGCATCCAAGGAAGCCATCATGCTTCCTCCTTTCCCTTCTCCATGCACCTGAGCAGCCTTTCCAGCTCCCAGTTCATTCAGCTCCTCTTCCAGAGCCCTGCACAGGAGACGCAGAAGCCGTATGGATCCCTAAGAAGGAGGAGCTCCACCAGATTCTCCCGTCTTATAAAGGAATTGGATTTTCACTTTCACTTTTGATGGGGCACAAAGCAACCAAGTCACAATGCAAACAAGGTAAGTCCACACTGTTGCGTGGGACTGCAGCTGGAAGGCACAATAAAATCCATACCCACACAGAAAAACCCCAAGAAACCTGCTTATGGGTATGTGAGTAGTAAATCTGTCTCTCTGTCTTACATCAGCAGCAATGAGAATGGGCTGGATTTAAGATTTACTCCTGGGTTTGCTATTAACTTGCCATGAGAGGTCTCGGCGCAGAAGCCTGCGGTGTAGAGCTAAGCTCTGGTCCCTGCCAGGGACCAGTGCTGAAAGGTATCCTGCCAAGATCCAATGCTCTTTGCCCTGAATTTGCGCCCGTTGCAGAAGCAGTTAAGATTAAAGGGAGAGCAGAAAGTAACTCAGGTGAAATAATGTTCATTGGCTTTGGCAAAGCACTTTGAAATAAATGCTACAGGTTTACATTTTTCAATTGGCCACTTGTACATGTTATTTATCAGCTTTGACCATGGAATGAAGGCTTCAAGGACCTGTTCTGCAGTATTTCTCACACACTGTGGTCTGCTGTGCTTCAGCTTTATCTCCTCTGCAGGGACTAACAGGGCTGGTGGGACACTTCTTTAAACAGTGTCTTCCTTATTTCCCTTACCCTGTGCCCTTCCTTCAGGTAGTGCCCACACTGGCCTGGAAGGATCACATCCAGCATGTATACAAGGCTTCTAGACCTCTGGAGGAGAAGGTGAGTGTCGACATCAGCAAGTCAAGAGGTCTATATATGCCTCAGTTTCCAAGAATGAAACACAAGGTGATGCAGCCACTCTCTCAGTAGGTCCCAGGACTACAACTTTGTCATTACAGTCTGTCACTCTGGCTCTCAGCACAACCTGTTTAACAGGAGCTTCACAGCGAGTTTATCTTAAACAACAAATATTTGTGCCATTCACAAATAGTGCTGACTGCCAAACTCACACATGCTAAAAGAAAACAAGATTCAAACCCCCCACTATCTTAAACTAGCCACAGCCATTTGTGGTTTGTCTTCCTTATTTATGGCTGTTGGGGGTTTTATGCAATGCCGGAAGGCAGCTGTATGCTCAGCAGAGAGTATCTTATTCCCAAGTGAAGAGGCGAGGCGGGTGAGAAGAGGGAACATTCTCTACCCCCACACTGTCTACTTGGAGGCTGCAGCTGGGAGCACATCCTCCAGTAATCAGGCTCAGGGAAAAGCAAAGGAAGGTTCCAGCCGACTGTGGCTCAGCACAGATACTACACAAGAGCATCCTCAAAGCACCATTATCATGGCAGCTACAAGATTTCCTTTCCATGGTCCCCTTCACCTACCTACTCCCAAATTTCAGGACAAGTACCTTGCCCAGACTTCCTCTGATCTGATTCATTTTCACAGTTTCCCTCCCTCAGGGATGTATTTACCTGCACAGTACTGAATTGTGGTGGATTGACCCTGGCTGGACACCAGGTGCTGACCAAAGCTGCTCTATCACTCCTCCTCCTCAGCTAGATAGACAGGGGAGAAAAAAAATTATATCAAAAGGCTCATGGCTTGAGATAAAGCCAGAGACATATCACTGACCAGTTACCATCATAGGCAAAACAGACTCAACTTGGGGAAAAAGCATCAATTTAATTTGTTACCAATCAAGTCAGAGTAGGATAATGAGAAATAAAACTGTATCTTAAAAAACATCTTGTCCCCATCCCTCCCTTCTTCCGGGGCTCAGCTCTGCTCCCGATTTCTCTATCTCCTCCCCCCAGCAGTACAAAGGGATGGGGAATGGGGGCTATGGTCAGTTCATCATCTCTGCCACTTATTCCTCCTCAGAAGGAGGACTCCTCGTACTCTTCCACTGCTCCAGCGCCGGGTCCCTCTCACAGGAGACAGTCCTCCACAAACTTCTCCAGTATGAGCCCACCTGTTCCAGCTTGGGTTCCTCTCTCCACAGGTCCTGCCAGGATCCTGCTCCACCTCAGGCTTCCCATGGGGTCAAAGGCTCCTTTGGGCATCCAGAGTGGGGTCCTCCACAGGCTTGCAGGCAGGTATCTCCTCCATGGGCTGCAGGGAGACAACCTGCCTCATCATGGTCCACCACAGGCTGCAGGAGAATCTCTATTCAGGTGCCTGGAGCACCTCCTCCCTCTCCTTCTTCACTGACTTTGATGTCTCCAGAGTTGTTTCTCTCACATACTCTCACACCTCTCTTTAGCTGCAGTTGCACAGGTTTGTCCCTCCCCACACCTTCTTAAATTATGTTATCCCAGAGGCACTACCATTGTCACTGATGGGCTTGGCCTTGGCCAGCAACAGGTCCATCTTGGAGCCAGCTGGCATTGGCTCTATAGGATACGGGGGAAGCTTCTAGCAGCTTCTATAGAAGCCACCCCTATAGCCTCTCTGCTACCAAAACCTTGCCATGCAAACCCAATACATGGGTAAACAGGAGATAAAATAAGCGGGGAGCCTTATCTCAAAACCAAGGAACAGTTAGGAAGCAAACCAAAATCCCTGGCACCCACTACTAAGTAGCTGCAGGAAGAGTCATTTTTGTCTCTTTGTTCCCAGTGCCTATATAAACAGACCTGGACAAAATGAGGGAGTGTTTTTAATTCTGTTTTCATAATGAACAATCAAATTAATGCTTCTTTGCTCTTTCTAAGTCTCAAATGCAGAAAAAGGCTTTCACTTCTGCCCTTGTCCAGAAATGCTTCCTGTTAAAACGATTTCTGAGAAAGTGAGACCTGTAGTCAGAAAGCAGCTGGAGCAAGGCTCGCTGCAAGGCAATGACAAGGGGCTACTCCGCTCGACACGCCAGTGGCCAGGAGAGACAGCAGAATCCCCTCCTTCCCCCTCCAAAATGGAGCCAAGCAGCTTCTCCACCCAGTCCCTTGTCAGCACACATCTGTGCGGGAAAGGCTCCAGGATGGAGCATGGGTGAGGTTTACATCTGTACATATCACGGGGTATGGTTAGAGCTCTCTTAAGACTCCTGGCTGCTGCTGGCAGGGTTGAATTGCTCAACTCATCCCAAGGTGATGTATCACACATGTGCCTTTCCCTGCCACCAGAAACAAGCTGGAACTCCTCACTGAAAAACAACTTGCCATTAGAGAAGAAAAATGGGTCTGATAGAGCAGCGTTCAAGTCAATCAGTTCATAAGAATGTAAAAGCAGGCCTGGGCAAGATGTTTATCCTAAGGACATGAAACCAGGTGTACTTTGACTCATGGATAAAGAAGAAAAACTCTTATAAGACGTTCCTGACTCAGCAGCTCTCCCTAAGAGGGGGCAGAAACGTGATGGTGAATGAGTCTGAGATGCTGCTATTGCCACACACAGCTTCAGTCCCACACACCACAGGACACAACATCTCCAGTAGGAGATTTTGCCTCGCCATGAATCTCTGGTATATCATCTGTTGATCTTGTTTCCAAGTTACAAGTGACCTCAAAGAACAGCCACAACAAGGGAAGGAGAAATGCATTGCAGCTTCCTACTGCTGACCTGAATCCCCAACATGCTTCAAGAACAAGTTTCCAGCCAAATGCACTTTTGCACTCCACCGTCCATCTCAGATACAACCTTATGGAAACAGGAAGATGGTGCCTGTGCCAGTGCTGGGTAGAGAGCACTTCAGAGCTTTCTCACTCCTTTGGCTGCTCTGAGCAAGAGAGTCTCGCAGCATCCCTCAGCTGTGAGACACCCAGGACAAACCCCTTTACTCACCAGACAAGGATCAAATTTTATTGGCCTTTTTTGTTTCTTCTGGGGTATTTTGTGGGGGGTTTTGGGGGGGAGGGGGGCTGGGGGTGTGTGTGTGTGTGTCATGGATGGACACAGACCAACAGTAATAGTTCCTTCTAAACTCCTCATCTTTGCCAAATGGACCACTGAGAAAAATTATTGGCCAGCACCGTCTTAATATGTGATGCAAACACCACAATGGAACAAGCTGTAGCCAAGGAATATAGTAGCAAAGATGCACACTGGGGTTTTTTGCACCTCTGGGGGATTAGAGGGTTTGAGGAGTTGCTAACAAGACCAAACTTCTTCACCCAAATCCAGCCCATCTAAAGATCAGCTGCGTTCACGTTCTAGTGCAAGCTGTCAGTGCAACATTCTGAGAATCAGACTCCAGGTTTTTCCTTTTGCCCTTATTAATTTTTCACAGAAAAAGTTTCCAACTACAAAAATTTGGTAATACCCAAGAGGAGCTTCAGATAAGCCTCTTCTAGGGGTCACAAAATCAAGTTCCCCTGGCCCTGTTTTCACGTGGCTCTTCATTTTCAATGTTCCCTGTGAGTGGTATCAAATTCCTCAAAAGTTTGCTTTCTACAAACATGAAATAGAAGTCTGGGGAAAACATAGGCTGCCTCACCCAAAATTTCCAGGAACAAGCAAAGAACTTCAGTATCCAAAACCTGTTTTGAGAAGTTTATTTATAGTTTATATAGTTACAGCTTGCACTGCATCCTTTGGCTATAATTTAAATGCTTTCAATTTATGTTTTCAGTGAAGAATTTCCCCTTGTCTTGCTTTAGGAATAAATTTTTCTTTGTGGTCTACAGAACCTTCTTGTCTTGAGTGACACGACAAGAGACCTTCTGGAGATAAGATCACAAACAATATGCCATGTATTTGCCAAACCATTTGTCAAACCTCTGGAGTGCCCGTAAGAGCATCAAATTCCATTTAAGGCAAAATTTTCAAGTTCCTTACAATTTTGTCCTGAAAGCCCAACCAACTTATAGAAAACTGACTTGACGGATAAATGACAGGCAGGCGGATCCCATTTTACTGATGTCACTACCATCAGGGTTCTTATTAAACTATTTACACTGCAGTAATCCTAGAAACTCTGTTCCTGAATGAGTCTTCATCTTGATTTCCAAGAGAAGTAACCTCCAACATGAACTTCTCCTCTTCTACTTTAATCCACCCTGACACTAGAAAACCCCTGTTACTCCAGAAATACCAGCCCAGAATATTAAACTTAATTTTATCCAGAACTTTACCCAGAAACTCAACATGAAAGATGAACAAGACGACATGAGATGAAAATCAAATACCATGAACACAGAACCTCTCAGAGTTTTTCTTTGGCATGCACATGATTACAAGTAGTGTTTGGGGCTTCTATTCCTTTCTGCTTCAGAGAACTTTCTCCTGCTTTTTTACATATCTTACATCATGTTCTGGGAAACTGAGAGAGTAATAATAAGGCCTAGGGATCTATTCCAAGTCTCAGCATTAACAGTCATTATCCTATTAAGATCATTGGTCTCAGTATGTTTTGTTTCCAAATCCCACTTATAACTTTCACTTTTATGTCAGCGAGGGACTTCCCTGATAATTTTGTACATCAAGAACATAATAAATGATGTAGTTTATGGCTGAACCATAAAAATGAGAACCATAACTGTTTATGGCAATCTAGTGTCATAGAAGTGATACTTATTGCTAAGCAATTACCAGTCAGGCACTATATACAGAGGAGAACACAAGGAAAGACAAAGCTTTTGAAGGGCAATTTTGTCAGAAAAGCTGAGTATACACTGTAAAGCTTTGTTCAGAAGAACGTTTGGAAACACTGCTATGAAAAAACAGCAGTCCCTTACCTCTTGGTGACTTACTGCAACAGAAACCAAAGCAGCTATCCAAAACATCGCTAGCAGAAAAGAGTTTTTGCAGGTTAGTCTAAGAACCACATTGTGGACTTCACAGTTATCAATTGTAGTTAATACATTAAGTCTTGAAAACCTTTATTAAAAGGACAGAGGTCATCCATGATGAGATGAACAGAAACACAGTGCTTGATTCTTCACCAAGTGGACAACTAAGCAAAAATGAACCAGATGCATTTCCCTCAGGTTTCCATACCACCTCCAATTCTGTATCCCAAAGACACTGCACTGTCTGGTGCTCACACGACATCCATACTTGTGGACCCCCCTATGCTAAGGCAGACATCCCACGAAGCAGTCCCTACCTCAAGAGTGCTGCCCCTGAAGCAGAAGATAGACTAATGGCAATAACAAGATAGATGGATGGCAGCTAAACTGAGGAAGTGTGGTCTGGATGATCAGGTTGTGAGGTAGATTGTGAACTGGTTGAGGAATAGAAGTCAGAGAGTTGTGGTCAACGGGACAGAGTCTAACTGGAGGCCTGTATCTAGTGGAGTCCTTCAGGGGTTGATACTGGGACCAGTACTATTCCATAAATTCAGCAACAACCTGGATGAGGGCAGAGAGTGCACTGTCAGCAAGTTTGCTGACAACATAAAACTAGGAGGAGTAGCTGACACACCAGAAAGCTGTGCTGCCATTCAGCGAGACCTGGACAGGCTGGAGAGTTGGGCAGGGAGAAATGTAATGAAATATAACAAGGGCAAGCGTAGAGTCTTGCACCTGGGAAAGAACAACCCCATGTACCAGTATAGGTTGGGGACCTGTTGGAAAGCAGCGTAGGGGAAAAGGGACCTGGGGGTCCTGGTGGACAGCAGGATGACCATGAGCCAGCAATGTGCCCTTTGTGGCCAAGAAGGCCAGTGGCATCTTGGGGTGTATCAGAAGGGGTGTGGTTGAGAAAGGTTCTCCTCCCCCTCTCCTCTGATGAGGCTGCATCTGGAATACCATGTCCAGTTCTAGGCCCGTCAGTTCAAGAAGGACAGGGAACTGATTGAAAGAGTCCAGCACGGAGCCACAAAGATGATTAAGAGAGTGGAGCATCTCCCTGCTGAGGAAAGGCTGAGGGAGCTGGGTCTCTTCAGCTTGAAGAAGAGACTGAGGCCGGACTTTGTTAATGTTTATAAATAGGTAAAGGGTAAGTGTCAGGAGGATGGAGCCAGGCTATTCTCAATGACGTGCAATGATAGGACAAGGGGCAACAGGTGCAAGACGGAACATAGGAGGTTCCAGGTAAACATAAGGAAAAACTTTTTCATGGTGAGGGTGACAGACACTGGAACAGGCTGCCTAGGGAGGTTGAGGAGTCTCCTTCTCTGGAGACATTCAAAAGCCACCTGGACACGTTCCTGGGTGACCTAATCTAGGCAATCCTGCTCTGGCAGGGGGGTTGGACTAGATGATCTTTCAAGGTCTCTTCCAGCCATAACATTCTGCGATTCTGTGATTAATAGCCATGTCACAGCATGCTGAGCATCCACTGCTGCCAGGAGCTTGCACCATGCCCTGTAGATGTGCGGGCACACAGATGCTGCCAAATCACCCTTATCCATGTGCACAAGGTCTCTGCCACCAGAAGCCTCAGAGAAACTCCAGGGGCTAGTGGCAGCCTAGAAAACATCCATATTCTTCACATATTTTTACATATCTGTTCATACTCTTCCTAGCATTTGAATGCTCTGCAGAAACGTGCAATTACCTTTCTGGCCTTTCCTAGTATCATTCAGCTTCTGTTATGACCTTTTTATTTTATTTTTTACTTTTTGTCAAAGAAAAGTGATGGGAGAGGTATTTTGAAGCCTGTAGAAAAGCTACTACCCCTACATGCCAAGCTCACACGCTGCTTGTGGTTCTGTTTTGTCTCACTATGGACCTGTTTAGAGCTGCAGATGTCAGCTGGATTGGGTTGAAACAGAAATCTTGCCGCATCTGGGAAGACAACAAGTCTGAATAAAGCAGCTCCCTTCCAGAGCTGAGTCATGTCTGTACTGGCCCACAGCAGCATTCGGAAAATTCCTGGGTGGGGTCTAAACAAGGTCTTCTCTCCCAAGAAATAAGTGTTAGTAACTCCAGTGTTCATGGCAGCTCCCCAAAGCCTCTGCACTGCTTGCAGCCGAGCTTCTCCTAAAAGGCAGAGCGCTTCCTTGAACAGCACTAAGCCCTCCAAAGGTGCCAACCAGGAAGCATCTCTGCAGTGAGTTTTTATGAAGAGTTCCTTGTCCCAGCGAGCCAGAACAGTTGGGAGCCTTTAATCTAGAAGTGCTTTGTCGGCTTTTTATGAGAAAGATCACCATTCTTCAAGCAACTGACATGCACCTGGAGTGTCTGAGGGGTCTGGCTTTGAGTGGCACACAGCTATAGCACAATTAATATCCAATGACATCTCAGAGACCAGAATAAAAGGGAGCAGAGATCCCAAACATTTCCGGCTTTGTAGATACACTCCCAGCTAACAGCACTATAGATGAAGCAGTCTGGCCATCACCACTTACACTAAAGCAGGATCCAAAGCTTTCTTTGAAAGGTAGAATTATTACAGCTTAATACCAAAGCCCAAAATACAATTTCCCCTTTAATAATACAGACCAAGGAATATGAAAGAGAAACTGCAGATAAAAATCAAGGACTTGGTCCATGTTTACTTTATTTCTTTCTGCTAAAACACCATAGTGACCCTACCTACTTTTTCCTGCTCTGAAAAACAGGAAATCTTTTATATTCTGAAAAATCATGTGTCCAAAACCATTAGCCAAAGCACACAAGTTACTTCTCTTCAGATTTTTAGCTACACCAAAAACACAGCTTCCCACAAACTAAAAGGAAGAGAAAATAGGTGGAAGTAATGATAGCAATTTGCAGTTTAGCATGCCAGTAAAATGAGCAATTCGATGGTAAACTCTGCTGCTGCTGGCACAGCAGGAATGGGGGGAGGAAAACTTTGAGGCCTGTAAGCAGTAGATACAGATGAGTATACAATCTGCTCTTTTTTTTTTTATCTCTTGGGTTTTTTAGGAGTGGAAAGAAGACAGATCAAACCAAAGTTCATTTTAAGTATCAGCAAGTACAGTTCAAGGTTACAACACAAACACAACCTGGAAAGCGGTTGACTCCACTCCTTTCCCTCTTCCCTATAAGCCTAGACAGCACTAAGCTCTTCTCCTTGACTTGGCCGTTCATTTTGGCGCATGCAATGATGTCTTCTGGTCCCTCACCATCACCACACGGTGCACAACCACCCTATGCAGCATGACCTGTAGCTGGACACAAGCAGCAGTCCCAGCTCCACACTACTACAAGCTAGAGCAACACCTCCTCCCAATCCATTCTTTCACTTCAGTTGGTGCTTGTACTTTGCCCTTATTTTCATCACATGGCACGCAGATAAAAAGCACCAAAGAAGTTGTTTGTGTTCACAAATTGTGCTCTGACGAGAAATCAGTGCTCTGGGAGGATTTACGTGCTTGGCCTTCCCTGAGCACCACACACCAAGCCCTCCCAGTTGAGGAAGTGGATGATGAGCCCAGGAAGACACAATTCCAGGGTTTTATTTAGCAGATATCGTACATAAATGATCAGCCTTCAGTTTAATCACAGTGCTGCAGAAGAACTGCTGCCTCTGCAGATGGTTTGGTTTCCTTCTACAATCACGGTTCAGGACTGCAGCTTCTGCATTAAAAATATATTCCACCGCTGGGTCATTTGTCCACCATTACACTCTCATGTTCCAGTCTCTGGGCAGCTAGTTAGAGCTGTTCCCTTTAAGAAAAACATAAACAGCCAATTCTCCTGCCTTTTTCTGTCAGGCACACTGACACCAGTTCAGACCCCATGTAATAACCACGCACACCAAGTTAAACAGTTGAACTAACACCTCTCTCCAGTGCATTCTTACATCAACTTCCTATCCTGCTGCCTACTTTCAGCTTTAGTCCAGGCTGCTGCCTGTCTTCCCAAATTCCTACATGCTTTGGCTCAGGCTTTTCTACTTCCTCTTCCTCCTCGCTCACCTCCTTTCAGGTCAAAAGTTTGCTTCATTGAGACACCAGAAATAAGTGAAGCATGACCCAGAAGACAGGTGCAGGAAACTGCACCTTCTGCAAGCAGATGCTGAAAAATTACAGATGTTTTAGGGCAGCCAGCCATCTACCAGTGAGACACAAACCACACAGCCTCCCCCAAGCTTCCTCCGGCCAGGGATTCCCACCGCATGATAAACGTGCTATCCAGGATTTCTGACGGATAGACAAACAAGATTTCCTTTAAGGTAACATGATTCTCATATATGTACCTTACTGCTGACAAATTTTAAGTTTCCATGGATTATCCAACACCTCCCCCACCCCCCCCATCAAAGCCTTGGTTTATCATCTTAAATACTCCAGTGGCATATTGAGATATGTAGTGGGCTATAAAACATCTCAGCTGAAATACTGATTTTCTGTTAAACATTTTGACTATCAGCACTCTGACTTCATTATTGACAACAAAATGATACACCTTGTCTTGTATTACCTAATCATCTTAAGATTTTTAAAACTATATCCTCCAAGAAGACTGTAAACGGAGACACACAACTTCCTTCAAAATCATTTTGAAGAACTTTGATATTTCCCTGACCATCTCATCCTAAAACACAGGTATATTTAGAGGGGGCTTAGTGCCCTTTAAGATAAGCACCACCGGCTTGCAGATTTGCCTCACAGTCCACAATTCTACCAGAAGCCCACAAGTCCAAAGCAGCTGTCCTGTTTGTTTGCAATGGGCTCAGATGTGCTCGCAGATAGCGAGCTTGCCCGCCCTGCCCAGCGACCACATCCCCATCAGCCGAACACACACACACACACACCAGCCCCAGCACATTGCCCTAGAGACAGAGATCACAAAACCCACAGTCCAAGGCCAGAGATGGAACTGACAACTTGCCTTTCTTGCGGCCGCACGATCACCTCAAACTGCCGATAACGGAGAATCAATCGCATGCCACAGCAGGGCTGCAGCTCAACCCACAGCAGCTCTGGCTCACTGGGACAAGGAACACTTCTGGAAAAAGCCATTGAATTTTCTCTCCTCCTACCCAAGTAATTTTTTCCGCTCAATTGTTTGCTTTCTGTCGCAACACAAGCACTTAAGCTAACATTCAAGTTTATTTTCAAGTTCACAGCTGCAGCAGAGATTTAAAGGCTGGGTTATTGCCACGGTGTCTGGGTGCAGAGAAGGTGAACTCTGCCCTTGCACACAGGACCCTCCTTCAGGTATCATTGCAGAAGCTGTGTCTCGGCCATCTGAACTCAGCCCCTGGCGAGCCCAGAGGCTGCACCCCTACCCACACAGTTCGAGGTTATTTCCATGCCTGGTCTTCTCATGCTCAGGGACATGTGACTTCACAAGATTGCTCTGTCTTCAGCTGACAAGAGGAAAATCTAATCTCTCTGCTTTTTATTGTAGCCTATAACTGTTCCACAGCTTTATTTGAGCACTTCTTGGAAGAGTCACTGCTGAAAAACATTCGCAACCAACCCCATCTTCCTACATCTATCGTATTCTGAACTGTACAGACAAGGTTCAACTGTGTGTGTCCTCTTTGCTTTACCACTGCCCCACAACCAGAGGCAATAGGCACAGTCAAAACAAAGGTGATTCCCAGCTAACGCTAAACGCAAGCATATTGCTTTCATGATCTACACTAGCTCACAAGAAGTGCTGACAGGGCAATGGCGTGCACAAGAGCCACATCATTTTGCATTCTCCGGGAAAGCTGGACTCGTGCATTTGGGACCATAACTGAGAGCACTTACAGCGTAAGTCACGAGCTGTGGGAGAAAAGGACTCTCTCTAAGAAATGAGCAAATGAATTTGGTTCTCCTAAACAGGGGCTTATACAGTGCAAGACAGGATGAGGACACAGGAGAAGGCAGCTCCTAATGACTGATCCTACAACTGCAGATTGGTTTCTTTAAGACCACATTATCTGGGATTCATAGGAGACCAGATCTCACCAATTGATTTACAGGTCTGAGAAAACAGTAATGCAAGCCTTTCAGCTACAGCACAGGAGGATTCCTACACCTTCTACCAGCTAAAGTAAGTGCTTGTCCACATGCCAGCCAGCCCTGCCAAAGGCCAAATACAGCGCTGCCTACAGCAGCTGGATGGGATTCCCCTTTTGCCAGAGGAAACGCTTGAGCAGAGCAAAATCAACTTTATGCTACTGTCAAACTTCCCTGTCTGGTTTCCAGCAAAGATCATATCTGGGAGGATGAACTGCAGCAACAGCTCTGCTATGCTCCAGGCTTGGCAAAACCTGGCTGTTCTTTGGCCAGAGCAGAGTGGAAATAACCAGCTACAAATTCCCTTGGGAAAATTTATTGGACAGTGGAGGGTTGGTGGCCTAGAAAATCTGTAGGCACAAAGTATCAATGTATTTCCATAAGCAAACATACACTACGTGACAAGCCTGGAAGCTTAAAAGCCAAGACCAACAAGAGCACATCCCAGCTCATAAGTGGTTGCACAATATAGTCTGGAACAATCTACCCTTCCTGTATTCCAGTTCACCCTCTGTAAAAGCACAAACACCTCTGGGCTTCAGAGGGCAACCCAAAAAGGTTGCCCCAAGAGAGTTACCAAATGCCATGAATGTGCTTCTAGGTCTGTGTAGCTGGCAAGTATTTCAAAGCATGCTCAGCCACCTTCTTTCTAGAAACCAAGCAAATTCTTCACATTCATGTCTTCATCTACAGAATGCAGATTCCACAACTTTGAGTATTTCTGTCTCAATCAAAATGATGGCATTGCAAAACAAGTCTACTTATGCAAACACAAACAGTTGTGTTATTGCTCTAAAGTGAAGAGCACAACTGAATATTTAAAAGGCAGTGACCTAACTGACACATTCCTTGGCATCTCAGAGCAGCTCATATGCCTTCCAAGGAGTTTAAATCTAGTTATTGTCCAGAGAACAACAAAATCCAAAAAGTGACAAATATTGCTGGCAAAATCTTTCCCAGATACACCTGCTACAAACTACCCTGGGAAGCAGATTGCTTAAGTGTTGGGAGCACTCCTCAAAGAGCAAAACCAGGGAAAACGTTCCAAGGCCACAGACAGAGTTTTATGCTTGTTGTCCCTGAGTTTCAATCTTAGTCCCAGCAGCAGTGACCTCCCAGACCAGCTTGGACAACAGCTCACAAACCAAAACCACAACTCCCAGAGCTCAGTATGAAAATAAAAAGTTAATGATTTCTCGTAACACAGTTCGACACAAAGCAGTTTTTGATGCCTGCCTTCTTGTAGGTGTCCTACTGTGCACTAGCAAAGACCCAGTGTGCTGCTTGGCAGCACCAACCAAACCTGCCGGGGGAATTAAAGCTTTCAAAATTAAGGCAATAACTAGCATCACGGACAGCAAAAGAGAAGTCTGCAAGATTGCATAAGGCTGGGATAGACTGTTCCCATGCTACCAGCTACTCTCCTAGGCAAAACCACAAGAGTACACAGAGAGATCAGTGTAGAGGGAAAAGAACTAACTAGTACCAGTGAAACGTGCACAGCAAAACACAGGATGTGGCCAAGACAGAAGACCCTACCCTGAAGAAGCCACAACTTCTGGATCCACTAACTCTGAACAAGGATTAAGGCTTGCCCATTGCAGTACAGCCACTTTGGAGGTGAGGGGGCAAACGGGGCTTGAGAGGGGCTATTGCCTCCTGATGTCTTGTTCTGCCCACAAGTCTCTCTGGAGGTCCCTGGGCAGAACACTTCTTCCTCATTCACCACTAACAAAAAAAAGCTGGGGACACACTATGTCCTCTGCCACTCTTCCTTGTATGACTCATACTTTGCATCGGGCACTACTGCTCTTAACTGGGCCAGTTACAAGAACAGGGTTTATTTGTCATGTGTGTTTCACTTTCAGAGGAAGTTATTTCAGCCCTAGCACAAAAGACTGGGGATTTTGAACTCTTTCTTTGATGTCCCATCTCACAGGAGTCCATCGATCCAAGGAGTTCTCACGCTTCCTTGAGAGATCATCACTGCTTCCAGCAAGAAATGAAGAACCAGTTAATGTTCCACTTTTTTTAACCTGTATTCCAGAGGATAAATGTACACAGGGTTTCATAATAAAGACATCTGAGCTTTTAACACTATTTGGCCTGTTTTCTGCTCCCCTACTATAGAGACTGCAGAGATTTTTAACTCTTTCTCCCCCTCTTTAAAAGGATGTTTAATCACAAGCCTGTGTCTGTATTATATTTACTGCACATGGAGAAGACAAACTGTCAACCTCACTGCAGCCTGAGCACCCTGATGGCTGTTGCAGATGGGGAGTCGGGTGGGGAACATCCCTGACACTTCAAGGGACTCACAGATCCTCTCCAACACAGTTCCCCCCCAGACACTGTCTGAAACAAGGCTCATTGGTCCACTACTTCAGGCAAGGCAGAAAAACTACGAATTCCCTTTGCAGCCCTGCATTTCCCTCTGGTGTGCTTGACCCCTGCTCTCCCACCCAGACCAGGCTGGTGCTGGTGCCTCCCTTCCAGCTACGAAGCAACTTCAGCTCACAGTGCAAAAGCATCTTGCAATAGCTAAGTAGATGCCAACACTGGTTTTGTAGCACTGGAGCAGATCTCAGTGCTATCAGGCTGAGATGGGAATCTCAGCAAAAGATTCTCCATCTTTCAAAAGAGAAGAAGCTGTGCCAACAGGAGAACCTCTCTTGCAGCTACATCCCAAGCAAACAGCTGCCTCTAAAGCTGTTTTTCAGCTTAACCACCTAACAGCTCTCCAGATCTCATGATTTCCTCCACATCTTTTAACTCCTCAGAGAAAAATCAGTCTCCTTTTATACCAAGGCTTCACTACAAGGAAATCTTCCCATGAAGAGATTCAGTGGAGAGAAGAGGTCCAACACGGCTCATTAACCACAAATTCCTCAACAAGAAATAACAAAAAACAAAGATAGCTATAATTCCAACAAAGCATCTGACCACTGCAGACCACACCAGGAAGAGAGGGGACATGCTCTTCCATCTTCACAAATCAAGCACAACCACAGATTTACTTTCTTCACAAGTTTCTTCCTTTCTAGATAACCTTCAGCCTTGGGTGGTATCACCTTTTCTCATCTATAGAAAAAACCATGCTATTCATCTGATGTAGAAGATAGTTCCCCAAACAGCTGGGTCTTGAGAGATTATTTCTACAAAGTGCTAGCAGACTGCTTGTGCTCAAGCCCTGCCAGCAAGCCCATGACTTACTTGGATGAAGGGAAGCATGGAGATCTTCCTCAAACACAACTCATGAAACAGGACACTGTGCTCCAGCTGAGGTCCCACTGCCCAACATAAACACTCAGCTGATCGCAGTCACATTCGGTTTGGGATCTCTTACAACACCTGATTCTTGCAGAGCTGCCACCAGTGAGCCATTCCTCAACCCAAAATGGCACAGTTGCTTATTCAAATGCTACTGGCAGACACAAGACTGTACCCAGAAACACCAGGCAGACTGTGAGGTAACTGTGTGGCCACGTCTGCCTCTTGGATCAGATATTCTGGAGAACATACAAAGTGTGGTCGGCTCCCAGCTAACACGTGCTGTGGGGTCCAAACGTGTTGCCCAAACAGACCTCAGGGAGCTTCCCAAAGCTATCTTTCACCCAGAGAGTGGAATCCATTGCTTATTTAGTCATAAACTTGTCAGCAAAATCATTTGAAACATCATCTAAATAGAATTTTGTAAGATTTAAGGATTCTTCTTCTCCTGTGTTGTTTCAAGACAATGTGAAGCATCCTCATCCCATTATCAGCTTCATCCAGTGATATTTAGTAGAATTTACTTATGCTTTTTACATGGAGGATCAATCCTTACCTTTGAACAACATTCTTGCACAGATGTCAGCAAAAATATTTCATTTTTTAATTCCTAAAAAAATAAACAATGTCCTTATAAGTGAGCAAGCACATTTCCTGATGAACAGCAGATGGCTTATACCAACTGTCAAGAGAATCTCAACTCAAAGAGGCAGTAAAATTCCCTACAGAACATTTCCTTCTCAAATTATGTCCTTACGCCTTGATTAACTGTAGAGGAAGGGATCCTAAAAAGGCATTTTGAATTCCTGTTTTTAACCCAGGCTCCCAAGTGCAAGTGCATGAGCCAGTCGACACACATCTGCCACAAAGGGGAATCACCTCCAAGTCCAACTCTCCCATAGTAAAATGAAATGATTAAACATCCTAAGAGTTTGTATTCAACATGGATAAAGCCATTCTCTCTGCAGTTAATGCTGAGTGTATTCAATTCAGGAAAAATGATATTTCATTCCCCGTGACTTGTTGAATTGTATTTAGACTCTGTTTAACACACAACGTGCAGAGGCTGGAGAAAGGATGAGTTTCATTTGGGAAGATGATCAGATACAAAGGGATTTGTTGAGGTTTCCTAACCATCCAAAGGAAATATTTAAACAAGACTTTAACCAATAGTTATTTTTATAATCTGTCTGAACATGAGACATTTGAGAGCACAAACTACTTCAGGCTAAGTAACACCTGCAGGAAGACACCCATTTTACAGTAAGATTATATTTGTCCTATCCCAGAGTAAGCACCAGGTAAATCAGCCCATCCTTCTTTTGCAGGCTACAGGCAAAACCTTGTAGCTAAGGTGCTCCAAAATACCCATCCTACAATTTCCATTTTCCCACCAAGGGACACTAAGCCATTGCTTGCTGCAGGATGTCTTTCAGGTACCCAAATAGGAGAGGAGGAGGGTGCAGAATCCAAGCTGATACTGGGCAGTAGGGCTCCTACAGGACCCCTTTACTCTGCAGGTACCTGTCCTGCTCACGTTGCCACCATCCAGAACCCATCAGCACCAAGCAAAAAGGATGACAGAGTAGAAGCAGGGCTGCACCCAGAGGCCACTGCCTGACTCTGAGACCAAGACACACAAAAGGTCAGAGCTTTAGGTATTCATAAGTCCACACCCTGGGTGGTGAGAAACACAAAGAAATAACCTGGCAATTTTTTTGGCATATTATAGAACTCAACAGCCATGTACTGCAGTGTTTCTGCATTAGTTTTGGCTTGCAACCAAGGTCTCTCATTTGAGCCCAGCTTCTGTCCTGTCCAACACAAAGGTGACTCTGACCTATCAATCCAAACAAATTCTAGTTATTCTCAACTGGCCTTTTCATACCAAAGTCCAGTTCTTGCTGAGGCACAGACTATTTTTCCAACTCCATTTGCTATAACTGGGGCTACCTGAAGACCCGTTCCTCTGACACTGACTTACACCATTCTGAAGCTTTCCCTCTATAGAGATTTTTTTCTTCCATTAGCCATAGCCAGATGCCAGCATACTACAGGCCAGTCCCTCAGGACGCTCGCTTACCTACACACCATGGTTTCCTCCTGACTGTCATACGATTTTTTAGCCAAAGTCTTGTCAATTGTGCAACTGAGAAGAGATCTGAGTTAGAGAGAGAGAGAAACATGACTTCAGACAGCACAAGCTCTGTAACTCACAGCCTCCTTAGTCCTCAGGACTGCTTACCAGGCAGGGACCATATAAATCAAACTGGAGGACAAATTGAAGCCTTTTCCATTTTCATTTATGCTCTAGAAATAGACATAGACCTAACAACACTCCGTACTGCTTGTTTCCCTCCTCTATTAGTCATAGCAACAGCTCCATTATTCACGTGCAGGTGTAAAGGAACAAGCAGGAAATGAGCTTTGCCTTAAGGGAACTGAAGGGAGAAAGTGTGGGCAATCAACTCAACTTCCAGCCATCACAGCAGTGAGCTCCCGATCAACTGTCAGCTCTTCAAGACACCAACCCATCAGGATTATGGTACGTATGCCAGAAGTGCAGCTCAGTGCTGTCTGTGGTTATTCAAGTGAAACAGATCATCATGGAAGGAAACACAGAACAGAATAATAAACCCCACAGCGTATCCACATTTGTGTGCATATTAACTCAAAAGATTAAAATACAACTAGAAGGCGACACAAACGTGGGCAACAAGTGAAACACGGGCTGCAGGGGGAAGGGCCCAGAGAAGCAATGACCATACGCAAGAGATGTCCAGGAAGCTGCGAACAACGCTGAGCAACAAAAGAAGAAATGTCGCCCCTCCGTCCCTGCAGGGCAAGAAAGCGGGGTTCACAAAAAACACTGTTGTGCTGCAGGATTAAAACAGTCAAGAGAAGAGCCCTTTGCTACAGCACCAAGTGCCAGCCCAGAAACTATTAGTGCATTTGGGATTAGACAGACCTACGGAATAAAGGTGCAGCGACAGAGGCTGTTAAATACTACAGCTTTGATGTGAACTCCAGCTCAGGGAGTCTCCAGCTGCTGCCCGCTAAGAAGATACATCCCAGAGGTGCACTGGCTGCCAAAGCACTTGTAGACAGATGGGCACGCTTACAGATGGGATGCTGGGATCCATCCCAAGCCAGAAGAGCTGGTCTGGTCTCACCAGCTGCCAAATCAAGGTGTTCTTTGTCTCAGAAGTAAACAGAGGTATTTGTGGGCTTAGAGTTTTAACTTGGTTCCTTTTTCTCATCAGAAAAACACGAGGAAAAAAAAGGATTAAATGGCTGAAGTAGCTGAAGTAGCAGGCACTGAATCCAAACAGCTCCAAGGTCTTGTAGGATTAGGGTTGGGAAGAAATGGGGATAGCCAAGAGGCACTGTATTTGGATTTTGCATTCATAACAACACATACAAATAATTGTACCAGAAAACATAACTGAACACACTAGCAAAACATCCAAGCTAGACGCAGAGTTCATTTAGTCCAACACAAAGTTGATTCAAATCCAGAAGCCATTGAAATTCACACTACAAAGCTGTAGCAAAACACTGGCAACATAAGCATTCAATCAGGAGCTACTCCAGAACCCCAAACCCCACATTTCCTTTAGATTCATTCCCAAAATACATACATGCTTTTATGTCAGACCATGCTCAGTTCTCCTGAGGGCTTCTTTGGACCATTCCTTCCATTCACACAGCTGGGATTTGCTGCAGACGTCACCCAGATAAGATCAGTTTTTCCACAGAAGCTTCCAAAAACGGAAAGATCCATGAAATAATTTCATAAAAAAACATCCTCCTTCAAAACTGGATGCAGGGATGCAACAAGGAAAGCTAAGGCCTCCCTAGAACTAAACCTGGAGAGGGAGGTCAAGGACAACAAGAAAAGCTTTTTCAAGTATGCTGGACGCAAAAGGAAGTCTAGAGGAAATGTGGGCCCGCTGCTGAATGAAGTGGGTGCCCTGGTGACCGAGGATAGAGAGAAGGCTGAGTTACTGAATGCCACCTCAGAGTTCCATCATTACTTTAAGGTTAGAGGGGAAATCAATAAATATATGTAGTTGGAGGGGGTCTTTTGGCTACAAAAGGATCAAGCGATGACAGTTTTCAGACAAGTAAATTCATCCCAGAGACCTCCCTCCTTTCGAGAGAAAGTTGATTGAGTTGTGATTATAGCAACAAAAGAGAAATCCTGTAAGAAAGCAAGCACCTGCAATAGCAAAGTGCTCTGTTCAGCCAAGATGGGAGTTGACAAGGAGCTCTGGAGAGCAGTCTGATGGTTGACTCCAGCCTATATCTGACTTCACTTAACCAAACAGATAACATGATAACCTCAGCATAGCTTATTGTTTCAGTTTGTTTTAAAATAATAAAATCAGAAAGATCAAACATTTTGACATGATAAAATAAAAAAAGTTTTCTCAATAATGTTATAACGTCTCCAAAATTACACTGGGGTAACTTGCTGAATCTCCAACATATGGCTGCCTCTGTTCTGTTACTCCAGGGAGCTGTGCTCATTTCCCATGGCAAGCCAGGAGCAAAGGACCCTTCTGCTCTGCAGCTCCAGGCGAATAAACTGGGGTGAAAGCTGCAGGGCTGAAGCTGCTCTCACTGGTCTCCACAACTCAAGCCCATACATAAGAGAAGGAATGAAGGGAAGAGGTTGTTTGTGCAAAATGAAGTACCCAGGACAGCTGAGGGAAAAGTCAGATGCTGCTCATAGCAGAAATAACATTGAGATTTTTCTCATGTGCGTTCAGGGTATTCCCCTTGCTACAACTCCATCTCCAGTCATTTCAAACAAACAATTACCTAAACTTCTGTTTCCTTCCTCTATTGCTCTGGTTCCTGGACTGATATCAGGAGATACAGAGCCCAAAATAATCCAGAACTACCCATCCCAGTGCAGAATAGTTACATCCTTCAAAACTTTCTACTTCAAGTTACAGTGTGATTGTTGTTACTTTAAAATTTGTTATGTTTATGATCATCATATGAAATATTTTGAAAGGAGCAGCAGAGAGCATGAGCTTTTTCTCTAAAAGAAAAGCTAGAGGCACACACACCAAAGCTTTTTTTTTTTTAATCTAAAGAATCATCATCTAAAAGCAATTCCCCATCTGGGCATCTCTGCCCCAAACCTCTGGCAGCAATCACAGGAGAGCTGGAAAATTTCAGGACCTCAGCTCCCTACGTGTGCTACGGTCAGCTGGGGTCACCCATCCTGGCTCTGTCCCCTAAGTTCTTGTGCACCTCCAGCCTACTAGCTGGTGGGGTTAGAAGCAGAAAAGGCCTTGGCTCTGTGCAAGTGCTGCTCAGCAACAATGAATCCCTGTGTTATCAATGCTGTTTTCAGCACAAATCCCAAACACAGCTCCATACTAGCTATTATGAAAAAAAAACCAAAACAAAACCTCTATCCCAGCCAAAACCAGTATATGGACCCCACCATATATGCTGGGACCCCACTCCAGGCATTCAGCGAGATGTTGCTGAGAGCTGCACACAGTCGTGCTGCACAGGTGATGGGGATTTCCATCCTGGCTCCAGTATTTTAGGTTATAAATCACCCCCCTGCTCCAGCTGAGGCAAAAACCCACTATAAACAACAGCCTGCCACGGGGCACATGCTTCAAAGCTAAGACAAATCACCCCATCCCCAGGCAGGTGACGGCAGGACAAAGCTGAAGGTCCCACTGCTGGAGGTGGACACCCAGTTTGCAATCAGGCATCAGTAACAGCACCCAAAAGGTCACGTCACAAATTGCCAAAAATTTCAAAAGATAGAAAGTTTTTTAAAAAATCACTGTGTTGCTTACTAGGCCAGAAAACTGTCGTAGGAAATAAGGGCTCTGTAAGTCCGGAAGCTTTCCCCCTGAATAAGCTTCAGGAGGATGTTCTGTGGTAGTGGCAAAGCTGAGTCTAAGAGAAAGGAATGCAAGTCAGCAATCAGAGCCACATCCAGCCACAGCCACCACTGCTGTGAAATAACAGATCTGTTTCAGATGTGTATTTCCTTTAAGTACTGTTTTTCTAATTCTATTGCATAGCCTACGAGCACAATAGCATTGAACTCTGACTTAATGTCCCAGGACAAAATTGTTGTATGAAGGCCATAAAATCTTTATCTCAAAGAGCTTCTAGATTAACCATTCGCTGTCACGATAGCATGAGATAGTGGAGAAAAGGAAGAGTCCAGACCGCAAGTCTAGTTTATTATGAACAAAATTACCACATGGCAAGAGGGGCTGCTAATTTTCATTAAGATGTTTAGTATTCAGGTAGGGAGAAAAAAGGGGGATGAAGTGGCTACTCCTAGATCTACATGGGTCAAACACATCAGCAGGGCTCTCCTAGAAGCCAGGTACATGGGTGTTCATTTGAGAACGCCTGTATTCCTACCTGGAGGATTAATTTTAGCATTGTTCTCTTGAAGATGTTTTCCTGTAAGCCCGGAAGAGGGCAAAGTGATTGGTCTCCATTTGTTTGGTTGGGGCTTTTTTTGTTTGGTTGGTTTTTTGTTAATTAAAATCAGGTCTCTCTTCTCATGGAAAAAACCTAAATGGAGCAAGCTAAGCACAGCTCCATGCGGGCCACTGCCAGGCATGTGTCCACTGGTGATTGGCACAGCCCTGCGGTCACAGCTGGCATGGACGGGGCACACGATGCACCAGGGTGGCAGAGAAAGCCATGGCAGAGCTGCCGGGCACCATTCTGCCCAGCAAATCCATGCCTGAGTACTCTGCCATCTTCAGCAGATAACTTAGTCGCACACCCTTTTGCAGAGGTTCAAGACACTTACATCCTCCAGGGCTGGCAAGAAAATAAATTCACATGTTACAAAATTTGTCTCAATCAGAACCATTTGTAGCCTTCTCATGCCTTGAGAGCTCAAGCACTGCAGCCTACAGCTCCATCTTTCTCACCCTGCCAGGAAAGGAAACTTTTCCTGGGAACCAATTAGCACCAAAAGGCATCATTAGCATTAATGTGGAGCGGACACTCCTTCCAGGGGGGGCCAGCAGACCTTGCAGATGCCTGTGGCTGTCTGCAGTATTTGGATACCCTCGTCCCCTGCCAGACCGCAGGATTGAGACACTCACCAGGCACGGGACACAAGTCAGATTGGCCCTGATGATCAGATGAGATCAGGCAAATGAAGGAAAAGGAAAAACGTGGAGCAGTTAACACCATCCAACAGCAAAACAAATAGGAACTATGTTTACCTGCTACTGTTTCCTTAGATTGTTTTTTCTTTTAGCTAGAGCAAAATTAAATAGATCAATGTCTGTTTCCTGCAGAGTAAGAGAATGTAATTAATAAAAAACATTAACTTCCCACGAGAGCCTAGGGCATCTGTACCATGTCTGACATTCACAGAAAGAGCCTGTAAATTGATTGTTTTGGAGAAAGAAAATGCAGAACATGTGTTTTCCTTCCCAGCGAGCAAATGCCCTTCACAACACTTTTATCATGACAGAAGTCTGTTGGGTTTTTTGTTTTGTTTTTAACCTAAATACAAGCAGCTACACTTCAAAAGCTGGGACACCAGTTAGCTGAAGGACTGCTGAAAGAGGAGATAAAACCTCTCTCCTTCAAGTCATCAGAGCTGCTGACCAAGCCCCTCCAGATGGGAGCAGTTCTAGTCTTTGTAAAGACAGCCCAGAAACCAGGATATTCCTGCTAAAAATCGTAGCACGCATCTGTACCAGGTTCAACACCTAATTCAGGAAGAGCAGGAGCAAAGCTGTGGCTTTAAACCTCAGCCATTGTTAGCAGCACACTTCTGAACCCTCCCAGTCCATTTTTTCCCACACCCCAAGGCATCAGTGCTGCTCCAGCCCGTGACAACCACATCCAGCTCCTTCCCAAAGTCAGACAGCATCTCCCAGACCATTTATTCCAGTAGCACTGGTATTGCTGCCAGAGAACGTCAAGTCATCTTGATAAAAAACTCCTCCAGCCTTCTCCTGGTTGTCCTCGGGCCCCGGACACATTTCTACACACTGGGGCTGACCCCAAACAGGACAACAAGCCACAGATCCTAACACAGGGACACAGGACAGGCAATCAAAGGAGTTCACAGGAAGCAAGCAAAGATTTTTATATATAATAATTTATTTAAAAAAAAAAAACATGTATGCATATATATGCAGGTATTAATCGATTATTTGAGCTGATGGCAATCCACACCAGCTCAACTCCAACAAACCTGAACGGCCAGACCAGGCAATAGCTGCTCAGGGATCGCGCTCCCTTTGCTTTACACCCAGAAGCAGCAGCTTTCCCGGGCAAGCACAGGAGAGAAAAACCAGCCTAACACTCCGCTACCAATTGAAGTTTGACCCAGTGGAAATAGTCCTTTAGCTGCCCCGACATTTCTGCCTCTCCTTGCAGAAGAGGCCGGGGACTTCGCATCCTCTCCTGGAGCAGCCTGGGACAGCCCAGCTGCTGTGGCAGTGCCAGCAGCAGCCACTGGATGGCCCCCCTGCTTCGCAGAAGAGCAGCACCGGGGACACAGGGACCCCCCGGGCAGGGGGCAAAGGGGCCCCCCAGACACCCCCTAAGCAGGGGCTCAGCACTGTCCCGCTCTGCTCACCCTCAACTGGGCACCCCCAGCTCCCCTTCGGGCCGGTCACACACGCCTTACTCCTCAAGGGCTGTCATCCTGCTGGCATGACAGTAGGAAAGGCTGAGGAAAGACCCCAGACAGAGCACCAGGTCTGCTGCTGCTGCTGCTGCTGCTGCTCAAGCCCTGGCTCCCTGCCCCAGTTCCTGCCATTAAGGCCCATAAACTATGAAGCAAAAAAACCCATGCAAGGAAGTAACTTCACAGCTCTTGTTGCTTCAAAGGTGAAGGTTTTTTTCTGCAGACTGCCTCAACACTGAGCTGACCCCCAGATCGCTTCCTTTCCAGACAGAACCCTGACAAGTCACTTGACTGCATCAAAGCAACTCCTCACACAGGGTTACTCAGGGTGCACCAGCGGCTTGTGAACAGCTTCCTGCTGACACCAAGGAGGTCAGAGACCAGCAACAAAACACACGAGTAACAAACATGGCCAGCAGCTCCCCAACCCACAGCAGCACACACCATTGCCAAGGTGCCCCAGCACGCTGCTTGGGGATGCCCATCAATTCCAGATACAGATAATGCTCCGGTCAATCCCCCGTGCATACTGTGAGTAGATGCAGAGGAATTGGTGGCATGGTGCCCATGGAGGGTCCTGTAAGGAAGACAGGAAAAAAACCCAAAAAACAAAACCAAAGCAAATTGAATGGAAGAGACCAGGTGCATTAAGAGTTCTCTCCCGAGCTGTCGGGCTTACAAAAAGCACAGGAGCAAAGCTCTGTGCTCACGGTTTATTTAACTTTAATTTCCCCAGAGGATCAAGACTTTGGAAAAAGTCTCCTCAGCAAAATGTTTCCATCACCTCTCCTCTGGCATAAGAACAAAATTACTATTTACAAAAGTCAGAACAACTTTTAACCTTCTAAGAATCCTGGGAGAAGGGAAGGCAACAGCTTTTTCCTTGCCCAGCTGATTCCTCATCTTCGATCCCAAACTGAACAAGCTCCCCAAAAGACTCACCTAGAAATCAAAGCTCAGATCCTCCAAAACGAAGTGTCTACAAAGTAGGTGAGCTTACGCTGAGTTAACGTAACACTTGTCAGAAGTGCTGAGCTCACACCAGTTCATCACAGCAAGGTTAATGAGGCACCCGCAGTGCTCACACAGGAAGGCAACAGCAAAACTCCATTGTCAGACTCTTTTCTGAAAAATCTCACTACAAGCAGGAAACAAGAACTTTTTTAGGGTCGCAGATTTAATTAGTTTGGACACTTATTACTAATGACCTCAACTGCATTGTGAACTGCTGCTCCACTGAACAAGGCCAGATCAGGCTGTATGGCTGATTTACTCCGGGGGAGGTTCCGCAGTGTAACTCACAGTGCCCCTGCATAAGAACACGCAGTAAATCAGGGGTCCAAAGAGCCACAGCACACACATTTAAAGGCCTTGACCCAGAGATAGGGGAACAGTTACCAGAAAAAACACAAATTATTACTGCTGCTACTAGTACCAGCAGCTTTACTAAACCCATAAAAAGCAATTACTATTTGAGTTGTAAAATAATGAAGTAGCAAAATTATTTCCAGGATGCCTGCAAAATAAAGGGTGTGTGTATATGTGCCAACTTAAAAACCTGACAACTGCTCTTTCCACCCAGCTGCAAGAGTTCAGATAACTCAGCATTTCGTTTGTGGAACAGCCATTCGAGGCAGGGGAGATGAGTGACTGCACACAACACCAGGTGCCTCTCCCCATACAAGCACTGCTGGCTGTTCTTGCACAAGCCTCTGCTGAGACCCCAAACCCTTGCTCTCCCTGTGCTTGCAGTCATGCAAACTGGAGTAGTGAAGCTTTCTTCTTAGTAACCATCTCCCAGGAGAGAACAGTGGCAAAAGAGGAGCGTGCTGGGGTGGCTGCAAAAATCAGCAGATACTCCTTTCCACGCTGCTTACCCCCCACTAGCCCATGAGCTCCTCTTTAAATGAAACTTGAACATGGCCACATGTAATGCAAATGCCTTCAACAACTGAAACCGGTGAAAAAACTACCCCATCCACAACACCTGACACTTGTAGCAATTGGCTTTTCTTCCTCATCCAAGTGAGGAGCATGATGCAAAACCCTGAAGGTTTTTCCTCCCCTTGGTTGGAACTGCCCAGGCCAGGGCAAATCCCCAGGGTGCAGAGACCAACGGGGCTTTGTGCTGAAGCAACCCTGGAGCCTGCAGCAGCCTTTAGTCAGGTGCACATTATTTAATTGGTTTGATGGGATTTTCTGCACTGCTAATCACCAAGAAGTAATTAAAAACCTGTGCTGCATCTTAAGTGCTACAGCATATTAGAGAGACTAAAATCCTGAGAGCTCCTTTAATATCAGTGGTTGTTCCCCTTGCTTTGAGTCTGCAACACCCAGAAAAGAGAGGTGTGCAGGCAGGTGAACCAGAGGACACGCAAGGTGAGTGCCCACCAGCAGCATGCTGAGGAGTCAAGGTGAAATAATTCATACACATTACAAAAAAACCCATCCACAGCTCATGAAAAAAAAGATTTAATTCTTATTTAAAAGTCATTAATTTTGGAAGGGGCAGAAGGTCTCATTCTTACAGGCATAGGTTCTAATTTGAATTTCTTAACTACTCACTAAATGGTTCATGGTTTCCAAGATTCTCATGGTTTCATGAATCTTTTTCATGTTTCTCAGGAACCAGCTACATCATTTAATAAAGCCCAGCCATGCTTTTATCCCAACTCATTCTGACCTTCATTGTGATTAAGTTTTCCAAGGGACCAATTTTTGCTCAAGAAGCACACCAAACAGATGACAGCACGCAGAGAGATGCCATTTCACAAGTGTCTTTAAAGGACATGCCATCGTAACCCAGCCATTTTCTAGGAGTTTGGCATTACATCTACTGGTTTGATTCCACCTCCTCGCCCCTCCCAAGCGATTCACTCCCTCCCCTGAGAAGGCACCATCAAAGCAGCTTCGTTTGCTTAAAGAGTTTCTGCAACAAAATCCTAAAGCCACAGTACTTCATCTCATGGCTTTCTGCTGCACAGCCCAATTACCACAAAGCTCCAGCTAACTGGGCTGCAAACAAGCTATTCAGGTAATTCCAGATACATCCTTTTTTTATTATTATTTATTCAGCTTTCATTTTTATCCTAGTGTCAATATAGCAAAATCTCAGTGGCATAGATTTGTCAGGCTTCTCGCTGTACCACTGATCTTTGTTTAAAGCACCTCATCGAGCAGATGCATCTAGTGGTCACAGAGCACACAGCCAGCTAAAGCCACTCTTGTTCCGCTTTGTTCATCATACAGCACATACAAGAAGGCCAAGGAGGGAACCAGATCATTTTATTACTCCACTGGCTGCAGCAGAGGGTCACAGTAATGCAGTCACTTCTTTGGCAGCTCAGGAGGCATATTTCCACAGGAAACAACAGTTTTAAAATAGTAGCATAGTTCCAAATCAACAGGTGCCAGGGAGGAGCTTCCACCTCTGCTGAAGACCACCACCCCACTTCCCCAAGGGCTCTGCTCTCCAGCAACGGCAACAGGGGCATCTGGCTCACCTCCGACCCAGACAGCCTCTTTTCTGCAAAGGACAGGTCAAAGAACCCTTCCACCTTCTCCAGGTACAGAGTTTGCCTTGTGTTTCTTATTCCCCTTGTCCGCATCCAATGACATACAGAGATATCAGGAGGACAGACCAGGTGGGTGGGAGAAACTGCAACTCGGACCACACAGAAAATCCCAGAACCACTTCCGAACACCATTGTCCTAAAATGCAGAAAGCCTGCCTGGTATGACAGTTTTGAGGGATTATCTTTAAACCAGCAGGCTTTTGGCCTGGTGGAGCATTACTTATCATGGTTCAGGAGGAATACACCCAGGAGCCCACACTCGACGAGGAGCATGCCAACAGTTGTGAAACCACAGCCCACGACAGTTTGAGTCTCGGTCCACATCACCCCAGCGCTCAAATACGCCGGGGCTCCCTCCAGAGCCACGTTATTTCTTCCAGTATTTCCTCCCCATGCACGAGTCCATGGCAGGCAGCAAGCCAACCGCGGAGCCAAAACTGCTGCTGAAGCTCATCCAGCCCCACACGCTTCAGTCACCAGCGGTGATGGCAAAGCCTCTCCCACCGAGCGACCACGCTCCTCACCCATGTAAACACCACTGAAAACTGGAATGAAAAATGTTTTGGCATCCCCCAAGCCTATTATAGCCAAACGAAACAAGACTCTACTTGCTTTCCAGGGAAAACAGGAGGTGAAATTAGAAGCTGCCGTTAGAGGAAACATGAGTCACACTGTTCTAACCAGCTTTGGTTTTATCTGCCCCTTCCCAGCCTCAGGACTCTTCTTTAAACTGGAGAATTCCCTTTATGGTGGTTAGCTTATCACCAGGGAGAAAACAGGTTTTGTTTGTGCATTTGTTTTGTTGCCTTGTTATGCTTTCTAAAGGTTTTCCCCCTGACTTTAAGGGTAAACATTCCCCGAGCCAGGCTGAGTAGGATTCTGTATTTGCTGCTTTGGTTTTTAAAACTGGAGCCATTTTCCTTGCTTCCCCCATCTCCCTCAAATACTGACATTTTGGCAGTCACAGGTAGAAAATCCAGTCTGAGAGCAGAGGTGTAACACAAAACTAATGCTTGTCTCAATAAAACAGCTGCCTGGCTCAGCCAGGGAAAATGCCACTTATTTCTGAGCTGGGACCACAGTGCCTTTCCAGCAAAGCTCATGGTGAGCATCTGCAGCTTGCAACAGAGCTGAGCTTGGCCAAGGATCTTGGTTGGGGGCTTCAGAGAGGTTTGTCGACCTTGTCAGTCTCCCCCAGCATTTATTGCAGCCTCTCCTTCCTTTCATCAGCAAAATACGGGATACTGTGTTGACCATTGTAACGCCTGACCTCCTAATGAGGACAACATGCATTAAACAGTTATTAAGTGAGGTCCCCGAAGACTACACTCAAAACCACAATATGCTACTTGGCTTCTGCAGCAGTAGTACCACTTCAGTGCACTGAAAACATCTCAGTATCACTTACCAGCTCAGCATAAAGGCCATCAGCCTCAAGAGCCTTCTCCTCCCAGAGATGTCCTCCATATGGAAAGGCTCAAAGGAACTTCACCCCCATCCCAAAGTCCTGCTGGCTGCACAGAGGCTGCCACTGGATGAGTTTAAATAACTTTTTTCCCTAGGTCACTAAAGGAAGTTGTGGCAGAATAAGATTTAAAATCCTCATCTGTTCACAAACAGATTTAAATCTTGTTATAGAAGTCTGGAGACCTTTCAGAGAAGAACACCACAGAAGCTGAGATGATCAGCTGTGTTTTGTTTTATATTAGTAATGTAAATGGAGCTTATTATACAAGTACTCCTAATGCTGAATTTCTTTTGCCAAGGGTTTTGGGAAAAAAGGGTAGCCTCAGGCTGGTTGCCCAACTTTTCCAACCTTCAGGTATTTTTGAGCATAACACTGTTATCAAGTTATGCAGCCTGACCTTGAACAAGTGCAAAAGAATATTCCTGATTTACAGAGGTAAATTAAATGGAAGAAGACAAGCAAAGGAGAAACAGTTTCACAGGACATCAAGTACTGCTATTTTCACTGTTTCAAGAGGCCTTTGACAAACCACCCAGGCAGATAGATTGAAGAAAAAAAAAAAGAGGGAGAGAGAGAAACAGGCTGTGTCACCATCTCTGAACAATGCCTAAGCGTGGGTAGACATGAGGCAGGAAGATGTTCCCTTCTACAAGCACTGATTTTTGAAAGCATATGGAAAAAGGAAAGCCATTGTCAACAATACTATCCTTATTCAATGTACCAAAGGAAAACTCAAGCCACGGGACACTAGAATTTGGCAGATGGACTTTGCCTGCCTCTAAACCCCCTCGGCAGGCTAATGCAAAGCCCTTCTATTCAGTGTTTGCAAGCAGAGAAGTTTTACGGTAACCGTCACCGCAGCAGACCATGGGCCCTGTATGGAGGCACCAGACATGACTGCTTCAAGCCAGGAAGAAACAGAGAAATCCACGCTGCCGATTCCCAAATACAGTGCTTCAAAGTCCCAGTGAATTCCTGATGAGCTGCCCGAGAAGGCAGCCTTCGTGTCTGCAAATAGCTGCTCTGCTGGGCACAGCACACAGAAACGCTGCTGAAAGAACACACTGTTCTTCTTCAACACCAAGGCAGGACAAGGTCAATATTCTGAAGAACACCTGCCAAGGACCATCAGCGTAGACCAGCCTCCAGGACCCAAAGCCATTCATGACATTTGGGCTAACAGACAAGCTCAGCAGCAAGGAGATCCCCAGTGCCTGGTGCAGAATGGCAAGTCTGACCCCAGCATGTTCATTGTCCACCCCGTTACAGACCCAGCCTCCTCGCAGCAACAACGTACAAGCAAGATGCACTACTGCACACTTCATGAGAAGACAGAGGAAGCCAGGAGGAGAAGTGAGACTAGAAACTGGCACTGCAGTTACTCTCAATTTGATTTAGAAATTTCAGTATAGGGGTTTTTCCCCCCCGTATGGGTTATATGTCCTTCAGCAAAAAGGCTTGATTCAGAACACCATTGGCCTTGCTGGACTGTCCCCCCTCCCACCACCAAACAAAATTAACTTCCTTCATTTCCTTGGTCTGGAAGCACTGAAAGCTGCTCCCCATGTCACTTCAGAAACCAGAGGTCTGATTATCATTCAATCTCAATACCACCAAAAAAACCCAACAAACCAACAAAAAGCAAACAAAAAAAACCCCAACCCAACAACACAATGGCCAGGGATCAAAGCTGATGATCCTGGAAGAAGCACAGGGAGAAGATGCAACATTAACCTCACCATCAGCCCAAGATGCAGGGGAGGTACCTGTGTTTGCAATTCTTGGTAGCATAGTATCACCCTGTCTGCACTGAATCATGCACAAGGAGGAAAAGAAATTTAAAAATGCAAGTCACAGGAGATCAAAATCAGTGCCTTGCATTATCACTTCATAAACATTAATCTGCAAATCTACAAGAAACAAGATAATTACTACCTAGAAAAAAAAGATTTTTAAAACCTAGTCTTTATCAGATCACTTTCCAAAACAGAAAAAAGTCACAACTTCAGTCCTTAGCAAGTAAACATAAGCAGAGTCACAACAAAAGCAAAAGCAGGCAAAGTAACACTTGCTCCTCAGAACCTGTTCCCATTTTCTCCTTGGTTTTAGTTCAGCCACGTCCAGTCACGGGGGGACAGACTCTTCACAGCATTCACTCTTCCCCTGCTTTGGGCCTTACGGGCAGCCTTCATCTTTCTTTAGTCGCATGTCCTTTTTGTGCCATGTCTGAGCTCAAACCAGTCCCTAAGCTGGAATGGCTGCAACCATGGAAAGAGTTACAAGCCAGCTCAGTCAATACACGAATGACATGAAGGACCTAAGTGCAGGTGACAGCTGTCCCAGAGTTGCACAAATCAAACCCACAGCAGATGAAGAGGTGACTGCAGCTGACAACTGCTCTGCGATAGGCAATTGCTTATGAGCAGCATGTTTCCTCTGCATCAAAGCTGAGGGTTTGGAAGAAACCAGTGAATCTATGGAGACCAACTCCTTTTCTTAACTGCAAAATGTTTGAAAGATTTGTTTCATCCATAATTCAGAGGTGGGGGGGAAGGGGGGAAGAGGTGAAAAACTGGGTAGCAAATCATCAAAGGCACAAGGAATACAAAACAAATGCTTTCAGAGAGATTAGAACAAATAAGGACGTTCAAGAGATCGAGAAAAATGGGATGACCTGCTCAGAGGACAGAGTCATGAATCCAGAACTATAACACCTCCCATGCTCTCAGGATAAGTCTCTTGCTGATCACTCTACTTCATCTGGCCACCAGCATTACTATAAAAGGCAGGAATGCATTTAACATCTCCTCAAAACTTAAGCAGCTGCCCATGTTGATGACTCAAATGCGAGTCATAATGGGCATAAAAACACCAAAGGATTTTACATCAGTACAAACACAAGACTGCACCAGCTTCCTAGAAATTACATTACAAGAAATACTTGTAATGGAGGAGGAACATTTCAAGCACCCTGAATTTTGAGTGGCCCTCAAAACAGTTTCAACTTCTGCAGTTGGTGCATATTCAACATAAGCATCTTTATCTTCTCCAGCCAAGCGTGGCATTCTCCACAACAAATGTAATTCACTTTTACACTAAAACTACTTTACTGAATTGCACTCACTCTTACAATCAGTTTTGATCGTTAACCAACACAGATAAGAATTGCTGGACTTTATCATAGAAGACCCAAAAGCCTTGCAAATATTTCTGTATTTTTATTTCCCAGAAGTCCTTTCCTGCAGGCATATGGAAATTCAGTAGCTCCAGAATCTGACAGTGATGCTTACACCAATCAGCTGATGGGACCACTTGTTTTACAACAGTGCTGTTGTATGGCTTTCTCCTGGCTGGCTGACGCTCTCCTACTTAGACATTAATTCACCCTTGAATACTAATGTATAATGGACATTGAGTCACCAGTGAGGCAAAACCTATCTCCATGGCCCAGTTCATCAATAACTTAGCAGCACGGACAAACTCATCTGCTGCACAAGGAGCATGGTCAAATATGCCTCTATCAGGACATCCCTCTGAGATGAGCCACCGCGCTCTTGCAGTACCAAAGAAACCAAAGGGAAACAGGGTATTGGGTTTGAGGAGAAGCCCCATGGAAGGGAAAGATCTAGTTGCTCTGCAGAGTCAAGGAGATGAAAAATTTATTTGTAGCCTTCACAGTTTCTAAGAAGAGACAGCCTGTTTCCAGTTGCCATAACCATGACTGTTTCCACATTGCAGAGAGTGCCGCCTTCCGTTCTTGGCCCTGACCATCTCCGGTCCACAGGGCATTAAGAGACTTCCTGGCAGAGGACTCCAGGTCTGTCCATTTCATGGAGGAGAGAGCAGAATACAGCCCAGAGGGAGTGCCACCATGGCTGAGACAGGGACATGACTCAGACCCTGGCAGAGATCCAGTTCCTTTCTCCAGGAATCAACAGATACAGGAAGAGCTTCAGACAGCCCCTTCATAAAATCTGGGCTTCCCCCCCTTTGGCAGCTCTCTAGAAGATTCACTGCCCATTCAGCTTGCTGCAGCCTTTGGCCGGAAGGTTTTGTCCTTCCACCACAGGGGCAGCTGCAGAGAGGACGTTCCAATCTGCTCCTCATTCCCTCGTGGGATGATCAGCGCTGCTGTGGGGATTTCTCCTCAGCTGGGAGAAGACCCCAAGTCTTTTGTACCCAAAAAGTTCCTTCATACCCCAAGTCTACACCCAAGGACTTGAAACAGAGAGAAGCAGGAATCTAAGTAGCCCTCAGCTTTCCCAGGAAAGGGAAATACAAACCTGTAAAGATTATTCTGAGTAGATTGGATTTTTTTCTTGCTAGGAAGGTCACTACTATATTTTTCACTGGATTTTATTTATTGCTGCAACTTCTATATTGAATCTCACAATTTAAAGGCCTTTACGGCACCCACTTTGCTTCCAAGGGACTCTGTTCCAACTCAGTTGCTACAGAAGGCAGCCATCCCTCAAGCAGTGCCCCACACAGAGGAATCATCAAGAGGGCCATCCTCTTCCCAGGGAGTCCCATCATTGGCCACTGTATGCTCAGCTGCCTCCAAGCCACCTATGGCTGAACAGAGGTTTTTAAACATTCTGCTTGCGGGTTCCCCAGCCGGGTGTTTAAGCTTTCCTCTCCCTCTGCATCAGCTCACAGATGAAGCCTGAAGGACTCGCTCCAACTAGACCTGTAGCTTTCACACAGGTGATGTAAAGAAGCTGAATCACTTCCCATATGGCTTATGCAGGACCATGCATGAAAGGTTTTAACAGAGCAGAACAGAGACCTTCTGAGTCTCAGCCCAGTGCCTCATCCACTACATAAGACTCTCTCTGTGGACACAGCAAGAAAAGTCTTGATAAAAATAAAGAAATAACAGTAATAAAGAGTACACATACTCTGAACATGGAACTAATCCCAGAGGATTTGATTACATATTACTTCCTTGCCATTGTCAGCTCACTCTCCAACAAGTTATGAAACTTTTATCAGTCAAGTCAAGCGTATTTTAGCAGACAGAAAGATTGTCAGTGTTGCACAGTAAACGTGGAACTTGAGATTTTATTTCACCAATGCCCAGGGCCATGCAAATTGCAGTCCATCACAAGACAGAAAAAAACCCAGATCCTTGTGAACAAACATTTTCTGTACATTAAAAAAAAAATTCCATTTTCAAACCTCCTCCTGCCTTATGCCGGATCATTCAACAGAAGAGACTGCAAGAGAGGCTGAGTTAGAGTAACAGAGAGCCATTCATATCAGAAGCACTGAAATTAAGGTCAGGCAAGGTAAGGCTGCTGGCTGGACTAAACCAAACTTGGCAGGGGCATAAATCACATCAGTTATCTTCATGTCTGCCTGTTTAGGGATATCACCAAATGCATTTTAGACTAGGACTACCAACACTGTTACGATCCAGAGTTGCTGTTTAAGTAACTTCAAGTTGCCCAAGAAAACACTGCCTACCTGCAATTCAATCTCTACACACAGAGAAATTGAGAGAGAGCAAGTCCATCAGCTCCACGCGCCAGCTGCTTTAAGCAGGTAGATAAGATCCAATACAAACCAAAACACAGCAACCCCCCAGCAGATGGGAGTGCAGGAGGCAGGGACAGCTTTGCTCTTCCCCTGCAGCCCTCGCATTCCCCAGCCTTAAACTCTGCTCAGTCTCTCTGCCAGCCCTTGCTCCCACGGCAGCCACACGCTCATTTCCATGGCAGAGGTACTACCAAATTCAGCGGGCAACAGCCATTGCAAAAAAAAATTGTAAAATAGTAGTTACCGTGAATCTTGCCATTCTTGATTTTGTAATTAAGTCGCTGTTGGATTATATGCAATAATACTGAACATATTCTACTGAATCACTTGTTAAACTGGTTGATCACCGAGTGTTAATATTCAACCTTCTGATTTACCTCCTACTATTAACAAACTTTAAATTGCTGCTAAATCATCAACCATGTCAGACATTCCGTCCTCAACACCCTTCGCTAGTTAAAGTCACAAAGTCCCAGCCCAGAGCACAACCTCCCAAGGGCAGTAGCAACACAAACAGCCCCATGAAGTATTTGGTTCTTCCACATCCTCTTCCCCAGGATGGCTGCTCACTGTTTCCTGCAGGTGCAAGGTTGGGTGATGGTTTGAGGTTGGCACCAGCGTCTCTTGGCATGCTGACACTCACAGGCATTAAGAAAAGCAGGCTGCCTTACATTTCTTGAGGTTGCTGACAACCAACACACACAGTTGCACAGAAATGGGGAAATAAATGTCTCGATGCTTTCAGCCTGCTGCCTCAAATTCACTGTCTTCCAAAGTGAAACCAGCTATAACTTGCTGGAAAGACTTCTTAAAACAGAGAGAGATCTACCAAGGGCGGACGGAAGAAAAAAAGATCAGAATCAGTGTAAATCCTGATCTTGGCACATGTGGCAGAGATTAATACAGATTTTGCTTGAGTCACAGGACTGACTCAAAAGTCCACCAAGTTAAAGGATGATTTTTCACTGCACTTAACTATTTTCTACAGCAAACTGAGGCTTCCAGTGAGCCGTCCTACTTTGCTTCTACCCTTTGAAGTAAAATCTCAAGACTGTTTAACAACAGAAGAGGAGAAAAACAAAGTGGCTTTAGGTTTGTGGGGGTTTGGGGCATTTTTTTGTTTGGGTTGTAGGTGTGATTTCTCTTTTTTATTTTCCTTTTTACAGCCAGAACATTTTTGCAAGTTAGCACAGCACAACAGACAAGAAAACATGAGCTAGACAAGAAAAAAACAAAACAAACAAAAAAACCACACACACACTCCCCACACAAAACACTTCCTCCTCCCAAAATCTTTGTCACCATTTCCCTTACTTGCTCTGAAGTTTCTCCACAGTTGTGTCAGGGCTCCATTTTCAGCACTGTGTGAGCAGGGCTGGATAAAGCCACTGGTTCTTGCCCCCACTGGCTCCATGCCCATGGTGGCAGAGGGGTGGCTGTTCATAAACACCATCCTCATCTGCTTCTGCTCTGTGCCCCAGCTGCATGAGACCTAGTTGGATTCAGGACACTTGGAAAAGAGACTGGGAGGGTCAACTCTCTGGGGTAGCATGCCTAAAGAGACACCCAAACCCCTCCCTCCAGCCCTTAGATGGTGATCAAAGAGCAATGTTAATTTGTGTATCTCATGCCAGCAAGAAGCAGCTCCATCATTTTGCTCTATCCACCAGGCAGGGTGGAAATCAGAAATCATCCTGGAAAACTGGCCAGTGATACAACTCAGTTTCTCATCTTCCCCAAAAGCCAAAGGATACCTCACAGCTGCTGCCTCTTATACTTCAGAAGAAACAGGTAATGGAAGCATTGAGATACCAGGCAGGTTTACACTGGAAACAATGAGAAAATTATAGCTGACCAAGTATGCACCACTGCTGGGCATGTGCTGACAACAGAAAAGCCTTAAAAGAAAAAAGCACACTCCACCCCCTACTACACTCCTCCACTCTGCTGGATGAAGGTTTCCCATCCTAGGAAGGAAATTAGTCAAATGTGCCAAGACTCAGAGCCAGAGATGAGCTCCAGATAGGGAGAGGTTTCCCAGCACTGTGTACTGGAGATAAGACAATGGCTGAGATTTGCTTTTTTCTCCATGGAAGTTACACCCAGTGCAGGGAGAGCTCTGGGTTTGGGTACTGCCAGCTGCCTTGGGATGGTAAGTACAGGGGCATGAGACTCAATGTGACACAGGTCAAGCTACAAACCACACAGCACTGATGGAACTACTCTCATTTGCAGCCTTGTGGTTCTTCAGAACAAGAATTAAGTCACCAATCTGTGAGAGGAAGAGACAGTGTCTTCTCAGATACTCACGGACTGCAGCATGACAGGACAGCTTCTGCCAGCTGTAAAAAGGCTTTCACATCCCCTGAGTAAACCCCTGCTCAGATTAAGCCCAACTCTGACCCACAGAGGCTGCCTGCCAGCCAGGAAGCAGCACTCAGCACACACCTATAGGGAGCTGGCAGAGACCAGGGGATGCTGCAGAGCCTTCCGACCAAGATAAAACCCACTCACTTGAGGGACATTGAGGTCATCTCCCCTGAGCAGGTTTCTTAGAGGGGCTGGAAACACTGCAACACATCACCACTTCTGTAAATACATCAACCTCAGTCCTGGGAACAGCTCCCTACAACCTACTCCAAGCAATTGCTGGCAGGCAGGAATGCTCCAGGGACCCCTGAAATGCCACCTACCCAGTCATTTATGAGCTAACACAGTCTTCCAGCTTAAACAGGTTTTTCCTTGCCTTGCCTTCACCTCCCTGGAACATGCATAGGCAGCTCCCAGCCCTCCTCCCAGTCTCTACTAGGCAGAGTAAGCCCAACAAAGCTTCCCTAATTCACTCTGGCCACACTTCACTATTCCTGCACCTGCTCAAACTCCAGATTAAATAAAATAATCTCTTATTCCCCAAAACATCTAAGGCCCAGCTGCAGCCCACAGCTAAATCCCCAGCATAATATTTTGAGAAGGTACAGATTTTGAATGAGACACATCCCCTCTTCAAGAGCTCACCCCCGAAGAGGCAGAGCAGGGAATAGCTCCACATCCTTCACTCTGAGACAGTTCAGGGTTCATTTCTATTTCCCATCCCAATTCTGCAGTCAGGAGTGACAAGGGCTGGCTTTGCAGTAATCCTCCTTGCCTGTCTGTGCATCTAAATGAACTATGAAATTGGAAAGCAGGGAATCCAAGAATCCTCACCTGTGCCTGGCTCCCAAGACAGCCCTGCATCCACCTCAGCAGCAGGAACAGCTGCCCTGTGCCAGGCTGAACCTCTCCCCAGCTACTGCTTCCTCTGCCAGCCCAAGTGCCATGAGAAACCCGGGGGGGAGGGGGAAGGGAAAAACTAAATCAACCCTTCCCTGATCATCCCCATTACAGCAATAAACTCAGATCTCAACAGCTGGTACCAAAGCTGACACAACTATAAGAAACATGCAAGGAGAGACTGGTGCCCTTGCAATGTAACGTGGCCTTTCTGAAGGGGACAAAGATGTACCACACAAGAAACACCATGAAGTGTTGCTGTCAGGACTGAAACAGATTAGTATGGACACCTGTTTTGAAGGACTAGTAAGAGAGATCGTGGAATTTGATTTCTGAACTGCCTGCTGCGAGGCAAAGATGATGGACATTGCTTAGTGGCATATAGCAAACTGTTGTTTGATACTGTCATCTGCACTGACACCCAGGGAAAGCCTTTGAGAAGATCCCAGAGCTGCCGTATCAAGGGAGCTGTCAGCAGTTAGCCTGGTCTGCATGATCACAGCCCTTCACCTCTCCTACCTTCCCCAGCCCCTGGGAAAGCACTGCCAGCACCTTCAGAAGGAAAACACAAACTGCTTCAACTTCAGAGTGTGAGCACAGGCTCAGAGCTGGCTACTAGACAGAGAGAAAAATTCTTTGCTGCCTGGTGCAGCTGCAGTTTAACACGAAGCAGAGACAGGGTGTGTTTAGGTGAGCTGAGCAACCCAGAGAACTAACCAATTTTGTCAGACAACAATTCTTCATAAATCCCTGCTCTGAGCAACAACAGGGTCCAACAGGTATTAACGCCCTACAACTAGATAAACAGGGAGAATTTTAATCCCCTTGTCTTCCTTCTTTCTCTGCTGGTAGGAGCCTATGGCGAACAAACTTTTGTAATCATTCCACGTTCCTTTGGACGCGAGTCAGCGCCGAGACGCCTTCCGAACAGGAGCCGGCCAAAGCCTTGCTTGATCACGGTTTCATCTCAGGCTTCAAAGAGAAAAGCAGCTGGAAGCAGCGCAGCCCAACACAGAGGAGCGGGCAGAGAGCCCATTCCACTGCCGTCACAAAACCAATCCTGACAGATACACAGAGCAGGCTGGAGACTCGGGCACGGGCACTTGGATTCGGGGAGCTGGTCCCAGAAGTGAGGCCTTCACAGCTTTCTGCTTTCCTGAGCCAGGTGGTGCCGTGGTGAATTGAATGTTGTACTCACTGAAAAGGGGGTTATAAGAATTGGGAAAGAAAATCCCTGATGGGAAAAAGGAGCACACCTGCAGATCTGAATTCAAGACCAGGGGGCTGGATTGCTGTCAGCATAGAAAGGCCCTGACCACAGGCTACAGCTATTTTAATCCCATCACATTATCCTCTGGTACAGCCAGCTGCAGCATCTTCAAACATACCAGCTGCCTCCTTCCCCATCCCACCCTGCCAGGCTGCTTCTAGAGAGCTGAGGCATTTGGGAGCATTGTCCAGCAGGACCAAGCTACACAATCTAGTTCTCAAAACACAAGGAAGTTCAGAAGAGCTACACTTCTTGCTCCGTTTGGTCAGGAGTTGTCCTAGACAATGGTTTCCTCTTAAGAAGGTCTGACCAGGGATCCAACCACAGTCCTGCTGCACCAAGTGCTGACAAGTACAAGTATGAGGAGAGCCACAAGAAAGACATCTCACCCAAATTCCTCCAGTTCCAGAATTCACTACTCCACTCCCTCACTGCATATCTGCAGTCACAGCCCACACATTCATTAAACCAGTTTCTGTCAAGTGCAACACAGACATTACCATAGGTTACTAATGTGGGGTCTCCACAACACTCTCTGATCAGGTTCCAGACAGAAAAGCTGCCCCATACATTGATCTACTCCCAAATGTGCCACCCAAGACATTTCCCTTCCCAGCATCCAAACGGGCAGCTCAGAGCTCCAGCGTTTCAAGCACCATCAATCCATCAGACCCCACGCATGGGGGAAAAGAGGAAAGCGATATTTGATAGCATTTGTATTTGGCTCTACACACATAAAAACTCGATTAAGGCTATTAAATAAACCAATTTATCTTTATGGGAGCATTCCCCTGGTTAGAGCTAATGCTGAGAAAACCACTAGACTCGCCAATACAATTCACGCTGTGAAGCACAAGGCAGAAATTAAAGCATCGTTATGCTGCACGTGTTAAAAGAAAGGACATTCATTTTCTTACAGATATTGATTTTCTTTCGATTAGGGAAAATGCTTACACTCATCAGTTAGAATTGAGCAATAGAGTAGATAACTAATATATTTTCATCCTGATTTTAATTTCTTTTGGGGGGCCAAGTGATGATTCTCCTCATAAAAGTTAAGATATTTGAAATTACTTTCCACCCCAAAGTAGAATGGAAAGCTGGACTGCTGCGATCTCTCATGAACTGGAAAATGAGACATAAAGGAGTCCTGGATGAGAAAGGTTTGAATTTTCAATAGAAACACAGTATTTTGCTAAATCCAAACACCCTTCTGCTTTAGGTGAAACAATAGTAAGAAAAAGTTTTTTAAATCCTTGTCTCGATGAGTCTTTACCGTGGAAAATATCAGTGGAACCACATTTTTCAGTTTAAAAAGAAGTCTCTTTACTCTGACATTTCTCATCTGTTTTATTAATGGGCTTTGGAGAAGGTTGGTATTTTGGAGGAGGTACGTGAATTGCGATGGACTTAGCAGGAGGAACACAAGCTGTGAATTTCAGAGCCAGAAAGCAGCATTTGAACATGGCAATTGGGTCATCTTTACATCATCTATAGGTAGAGAGTATGGCAAGAAGACAAGCAGGAAACATGTGGGGACTGCTTTGCTTAAGGGATTTAAGTGTAATTACAGGAAAGATTTCAGCCTAAGTAGTAACGTCAATCGCAGAGTTGGTAGCTGTGAGTTGGTAGCTAGGAGGTGGTGAGTCAGAGTCAATTCCACTACAATTTTGGCTTTTTTTTGTTGTGTTTTTTTTCTTTTTTTTTGTTTTGGGGGGGGGGGGGGGGGGGGTTTTTTTGGGAGTTGGGGGGGGGGGGTGGGGAGGGAGGAGACACCCACAGCGGCAGGGGAGAG
>WTSP01001452.1:0-20527 GCA_025331215.1 Actenoides lindsayi | reverse complement strand
TCTTGAGTAAATGAGATTAATTACATTACTATTCATCTCTTTTTATCTAGTAGCACTGATGTTAAGCATAACCAAGCCAGAAAATAATGAATTTAATTCTAAAATGCAGCAAATTATCTAAAATACACAGCATCTAAGAGCATGAGCAGAAAACCAACAATCATCACAAGAGGAAAATCATAAAATATTGCTAAGATATCGCACCTTTTTGAGCCCACAAAATTAAGAGATTACTGCAACATTTGAAGTGTTGATGCAGTTAGAGACTATATTCTTTTTCATTGGGGGAAAAAAAAAAAGTAACTGTTTAATCATCAAGGTAGGGCTATAAATAACATCAATGCATCATTTTCCCCTCTTGTCCATTCTTTCTGGCTGCTTGACAGTCAGAGAGCACAGTTTTTTCCAGAAACCAAATGGCTGATGGGCCCTGAGCATCACCTACCACTTGAGGAGCATTGAAGCACAAGCTATGGTCCTTTTCTCAATGAAAGAGGGGTAGCCAATGTACCTATGAAGTAGAGGGACTGGAAAGAGAATTCAGTGTGGTGGGACAAGGCACTCCACCCACCTGGAGCTGTATTTTTGTTTTGGCTTGCTTGGCTTTGCTCATGTCTCCAAAACTAAGTTGCACTGGTGTTTTTGAAGAAGGGAAAGACTTTGTGGCTTCCATCCCATAATGGAAAGATATTTTGATATTTCTCTTGAAGCACAAGCTTTATGAGCTGCCTTGGTTTAACGGAGCCCCACACCTGGACCAGGAAGACACCCACATGCAAAAGAATGCTGAATGCAAAAGACCAACCCTACTGAAAAGCTGAAGATGCTGGAAGTGAATGCACCTAAAGACTTTGCTCTAGGTTAGAAACAGTAAGAAAACATTGCTGGGTATGACAAGTCCTGAATTTCAAACCCGAAGGTAAATATTGCTCTACTTAAATATTTATCTCAATCATTTTCAGAAAAAAATGAAAGGACCAATAAGTACTAAGAAGCAGCATATCTGAAACCTAATCATTAGTGAGTTGTAAGCAGATAACATTAATTGCATATACTCCTTGTGAATTTCTAATTACCTTGTACCATTTTCCCTAATGATAGCAAGCATATTACGATGTACCATACTTTCTAATAGTCTGCATTATTTATGGTCCTAAATACATTGAGACATTTTAAGCAATTGAGAATATTTGCAAAGTCTAATCAACTGATACAAGCCCTGGTTCAGGAAAGCGCCTAATTATATAATTTTTTTTTTGCTGTGTTTTCAAGAGAGACTATAATGCATTTAAAAGACCAAAACCCTCATATATCCAGGCCTTTCTATGGGCTTAATCACAACTGACCCAAATAAAATACTCAAAAAGAAATATTGTTTAAGACATTATTTGCTGCATGTCATTACTAACCTGGCCACAAAGCTAGTCAATTAATACTTAAATTGAATGTCCTATTAAAGACACGCATTTGAAATTTGGCCTATCTTACCTCTCCTCTGTGATCTGTTTAGGGACCACCTGCAACTCCGGAGCCAAAGACAGGTCTTCCCTGGAACCAAACATCTCCACGAAGCATGGGCACAACTTGACCCTGCATTTCCATAGGTCCATTGCTCTATAAAGCCTCACTCCATCAAACCGATCCTGTACAGTTGGGACTCCATGTGTACAGAGCTTCCCCTTCTGCCCTGTAAAGAGGAGTTGTTATAAAGCAGCACTCACACCAACTCTTCACCAGAAGCTAATAGAAATTCCTCTCTTTTTCCAGCCTGAGAGGGCAACAATCCCTCTTGTTTCAAACAACTTAAGCACTTGTAAGATCACTAGTGGTTTTGACTGTGACAGCCAACATGAGAGATCATCTGCTGAACATAACACATATCCTTCAGCGGCAAGCCCCTGGAAATACTCCTGGTAAGCCTGGGCAGGCAAGCATGAATTAATTGATTTGCTCTCGTGCAGTCATATCATTGCAGAGAGGGTCAGACAACCCTCACTGAATAAGCAACATTTCTATCCAGAGAATGGTCTTTCTAACAAGGATCGAAGCAGAGAGCAAACATGAACTGCTCCCACCCTTCCCTTCACCTGTCAGCGATGCTCACAGAGACACCATCCAACTCGGGGCAAATGGCCCAAATCTTTCTGAGAAAAACAGTTCACAATTTGGTATTCTAGGACCAGACTCTGAAATCCTGGTTAAATTCATTTACTATTTCTCTTTACTAGGATTCATTAATTCTGAAAGAAAAAAGTGTGTCTTGTAATAATATTGTATATCATACTTGTTACTCTACCAGTCATGCTCAGCTACTACACTGAGTTGGAAGCAGAGATTGCTAATTATGTGCCACAATAAAGATTGTAACATATGCTATAATTAACTATTCCTTTACGTTTGATGAACTAATAAATAAATTCTTCCTCAGAAGTTATAAAATCATTTTGCATAAAGACCCTTGATGCAACCCTGCCAGGGCCTCCACTTACAGGTCCCCCTAAGTGTTTATTCTGTATTTTTAATCACCTCTGGAACGTGACATATCTTCCACAACTCAAATACACATTCACTTTTTTTCTATCGCTAGTGACATTGTATAAGAAGGGCTTCAGCTGACAACTGGTTTATGGGTATTTTGTTGTCAAGCTTAGGACACCTCCTACCACACAGAGTGAGCAAGCCTGTACTGCTCATCCCTTTCTGCACCAGACTCCCAGATGGGTTTGATCCCCTCTCCCCTGCCAGGCTGAAGAGATGCTCCAGAGATCAAAGGGCTGATTTGGCTGGGAAGGGACCTTCCAAGGTTCTCTAATCCAAACCCCCTGCCAATGAGCAGGGACATTTGCAACTAGAGCAGTTGCTCAGAGCCCTGTCCAGCCTCACCTGGAATAGTTCCAGGGATGGGACATCAACAACCTCTCTGGGCAACCTGGGCCAGGGTCTCACCACTCTCAGAGAAAAAAATTTCTTCCTTCTCTTTAGTTTAAATCTCCCTCTGAGTTTAAAACCATCACCCCTTGTCCTGTCAGAACAGGCCCTGCTCAAAAGTCTGTCCCCATCTTTCTTACAGTCCCCTTGAAGTACTGAAAGGCTGCAAGGTCTCCCCAGAGCCCCTGCTTCTGCAGGCTGAATAACCCCAACTCTCTCCCAGCCTGGCCTCCCAGCAGAGCGGTTCCAGCCTTCGGATCATTTTTGTGCCTTCCTCTGGCACTGCTCCAACAGGTTCATGTCTCTCCTGCTCTGAGGACTCCAAAGCTGGACACAGTACTCTGGTGGTGAGGTCTCACCAGAGCAGAGCAGCAGAATCACCTCCCTTGACCTACAAGCTGCACTAAACAGACTGATAGGGGACATCAGGCACAGAAGATAGTCCATGATCTCTGTCTTGTTGCAACACCGAATCCTAAAAACAGAGTCTATGAGCTGATAACGGGTGACAGTCACCCACCCAGTGCAGCATAAGTACTCAGGGATGGACTCGGGCATCTCTGTGTCGGCAGGAGCCACAGAGCTAAGCTGCCCGAGCCTGCTCCTGCCACAGCAACGTGCCCCAGAGCAGACAGTGCTTTGCATCCCCCCCTGCCCTGACCCTGCACCACTCCACGCACTGAGCTGCAATGACTGAGAGCCAGTGGCATTGTCTGCACTGATTTGGCCCAGAGTTCAAAGAAAGACAAAGAGTTTTTCTGTCTTGCCACTGAACTTCCCATTCCATTTGCTATTCTTTTTAAATTGAAACTAATATAACAAATCCCCTGTAAGAGAACAACAGTATCTGCTTCCATTAAAATGCTTTTTCTCCCTGCAAGAATGGAGATAGTGCAACTAAAGCACCGACACCGGCATGAAATCAATTCTATCTGCTGTGTACAAGTAAAATGTGAAATATAAATATGAATACTCTTGAGCTATTATAAACACTGGAATTTTTTTTTGCGTGTATATGAGGAGCGTTAGCTTATCAGTGTTAGTTCCACAAAGCTTTTTGGAGTTATGCGTGTAACAACAGCAGTAACAACTTGTTCCTTCAAAGCAACTGTGTGATGTGGCACCAGGAGAGCAACTTAAACAGCAATATTATAAATGAATTGAATCTGCAGCACTAAGAGCCACCTCTCATAGTTGTTATGTGAACCACTGAAGTCCGAGCATGTTTTGGAGTTGAGAACTGGGTAAGCTAAGCAGAAAATCTGTGATGATAGAGATGATGTCTGTTTATCTGCACTTGGGTAGCAGGCACGGTCCCTGGTCATGCACCGGGGAACAGGAATGCAAAGCACTGTGTAACCAGTAGATATTTAAATATGCTTGGTCCCTAGAGCTTACACAATACATGAAATAACAGCAGCTCTTTTGCTATTCACTAGCATCACTCACAAGTATCCTGGTTTAGTCAGCATTCTGTTGTGGTTTTGAATACTGCAGCCAGGTCATGTCAGTTTAGATCTTTGCTCCAGACAAGACATCAGTCAAGAAATCGTAATTAAGAGAGCTCTGGATCTGAACACACTCTACTTTAGAGGACCTTGTCCAATATAGTGGGATAATCATCCACCACTTGTGTTTCTAGGAGCTCCACCTGTTACCTGTAATGCTTTCTCAGGAGCATATTTGGTTTTAACTGCATAGAATCATAAAATGGTTTGGGTTAGAAGAGACCTTAAAGCTCAACCTCCCCTGCCATGGGCAGGGACACCTCCCACTAGACCAGGTTGCTCAAAGCCTTGTCCAACCTGGTCTCGAACACTTCCCGTGATGGAGCATTCACAGCCTCCCTAGGCAACTTGTGCCAGTGCCTCACCATCCTCATATTTCAGTTTGTGCCCCTTACCTCTTTTCCTGTCACTGCACACCACTGAAAAAAGACTGTCTCCATCTTGCTGACACACATCCTTTAAATATTTATAATTGATTGGAGATCTGAGAAAGCTGTTGGAACTAGAGAGACCACTGCGATGAATGGGATTCTTGGTGTGCTCGGTGAACGTTCCTATCCATAGTGTCAGCCTGAACTGGGCTGGGGTGTTATACAGCCACCGAGGAAATGACAAAGTCCATCATCACAACCCAGTGCTTTTATCTCTTCCAAAAACACTACCAGAACATTTCAGAGAATAAATAAAATGAATAAAAGAAAGTGGAAGAGATGGAATGAACTGCTGAGTTGAGACAGACCTTTAGCAATGCAATATTCATACAATAAGCCTCTCAAATAAAACCAATTTAACAGCTATTTTTTTTAGCTACATTTCGATCCCCACATGGTATTGCCATGTGCCTATATTTTGTGCCTTGCCTTTCAATAATTTAATGGTGCTCACTCTTGCCTTAGGATGATGAACCAGCAGAGCCTGGAGATACTTTTCATTAGAGATTCCTTGCCAAGGGCCTTTCTTAAGTTTGCAAAGGTCACACATCCCACTAGGCAGCTTCCTTCATTATGCAGAGAGCACACTCCAACCTGCAACTATGAACCAAATACTAAAGCTGAAAAGTGTGTGAAATGTCATGAGCTAACCCATAAATATTGAAACCACACTGTTAGAGAATAGGAATGTGGCCATTAGAGAAGGCAAGAGGAATGATGCTGGAGAACAGACACATTGATGTTATTTTAGCAATATCCCAAAGAAAAATATTACACCCATTAAAATTTCAACCCAGAACTTACAGAATGTTCTCCCCTTCACTTTTAATGTCTCCATGAGTTTTCTCCCTCATTTGTGGTGGTGGTATATGTTTATCCTCTTCTGGTAGAACAGTGTCTGTTGGTCTAGCAGAAATTATTGCAAGAAAAAAAATGTGTAATTATATGTGACACAGATAGGAATATTGATGAGCTTGTCTACATACATACACATACACACACAAATACCATAAGAGGTTGATGTTAGAAGGAAAATGCTCCTTACCTTCGCACTCCAGCTTTCCCAGTCATGAGACAAGTCCTGACCATTCCAAACCACTGCATTTGTCATGACGTTTTGCAGTCTCGCCAAGATCTCTGCCTCACATCCAACGGGGGTTTAATGAACTGCACATGCAAGTTACACACTTGAATGTCAGGTACTTTCATAGTCCAACTTCACGATCCATTGATGCCCACCTCAAGGACTGGAGACTTAAGTTTGTTGTCCTCAGCTTTGCTGAATATTTCTCCTCACACAGGACAGACAGTGACTGCAAGTAAAACGATATGTACTTGTGAAGATAAAAATCTCCTTCACAAATTGAATGTATTAAGCATCTGTGCTACTTGGCAGACTTGAGCATCGATTTCAAAATAAAATGGTATTAACAGCTCTACAGGATTTTTATCTCTCATAGCTTCCTGCACTCTGGATGAATCACATGGCCAAAAAATGGAACTAGCCTTTTAGACAGTGAGCTAAATAGATCTTAAACCAGACAAGCTTAATGTCCACGCAAGACAATTTACCTTTTTTATGCCATTGTAAGCAACAACCACTGTTTTATTCTCCAGGGAGTGCCTCTGAATCCAAACGTTATGTATCTGATCATGGTTTCTGTCACACCACCATAATACTACTGATATTTACTTGCACTATTTTCATATTTGTGCTGTGTTGGCTCAGTACCACAAAACGAAGCTGAACTATGATCCCTGCAGTAGGCCAACTTTTATTACAGGGTGGATTGTAGTAACTCACACTGCAAATTAACTCTGCTTCAGGAGGCCTCTAACTATGCTAAAATATATGGGGGTTGGGATTTATTAACAATGCATGTTCTTCTGCCACAGTTACATCACCACAAATGTGGCCATTACTTGTAATCACAAACACAGGTCAAACTTAACGAATGACCATAGATGGTGAACATATTGTGTATAGTATAGTCATATATATTGATATATGCATAAAGGGAAACCCAAATTTAAAACTCACTGAGAACTAAGTCGATTATTAAGACACCTAAACATAATCATAAGTGCTTAGCTTTGGGAAAATGTTTTTGGTGGTTTTTGCCTATGCATGATTGAGTGCTCAGAAAACCTTTTTACTCTACCTGGCATTATTCCATGGACACTTTTTTCAGAACAATACAACATCATTAAAATGCTAAATTTATTTATTTATCTATTTAAAGCTTAAATTCATCACTTCACATGTGCCTCTTTAACTACATTCAGAAAGCCAAATACCACCGAAACTTATTAGTGAAGCTTTGAAAGAAGAAATAAACAGTTAGAAACAACCTTTTCAATAGGAAGAGTTTTATCACTTTCCTTTTTTAATAGATAGGAAAGTGTCATGAACAAATTTGTTCTTAAAAATGGTTAACATTTAGATAAACATTTAGAAAACAATATAGATAATTCAGATTCTAGCTTGTTGATAGGGCAATAATGAATGTATACGCTCATTGGTTTGGAGCAAACTTTCTGCTGGGCAGACAGAGTCTTCCCAGCTGCTCAGGCAGCTTCAGTGGCAGGAATCGGGAGACACATCAGGGGGACGAGACCCCCCAGGATGCCAAGAGTATGTGGGCACTTGGAGTCCCTAGCACCAGGTCCCTGACCTCTCACGGGACAGAGGAGAAACAAACTGCCAGGGAAAGTGGAATTTTCCCTCCTCTGATGACTTTCAAAGGATTTTTCATGAAACAATGAGCTCAACTTTCCTTTAATATCACATCATCTGTTCTTTACAAGACTAGATTTTTAAATGCCTTTAATGATGCAAATAAATGCTGGTAAGAATTGTCGAGGCTCCACTGAAGTCAACGGAGCTCTGACAATTACATGAGCAGAGCGGCAGCCTCTTAAGAGGAAAATGCCGTGAAATCAGTAGAGCCTACCAGTTGAGAGTGCTACTGGGGAAATCACAGGAACATCTTGTCTGTGAATTATTAATAAACAATATGCAGTTGAATCACTAACCCAATCAAGACATGTATATATTAAGAAACATTTTCTGCAACAAGGTTTAAACAGAATGTTTTGTGATTAAAAGGAGTTTAATGAATGGGTACAATTACTTAATTGAAAGCAAGTACTTTTCTATTAATCGATAGAACCTGCAGTAGAATCACAGAATCCTTCTGGTTAGAAGAAACCTTCAAGATCATCAAATTCAACTGTTAACCCAGCACTATGAAGTCACCACTAAACTGTGTCCCTCAGCACCACATCAACACAGCTTTTAAATCTCTCCAGGGATGGGGACTCCACCAGTGCCCTGGGCAGCCTCTTCCAGGGTTTGACAACCCTTTTGGGGAAGAAATGATTTCTCATAAAACCTAAACCTCTCCTGGAGCAACTTCAGGCCATTTCCTCTTGTCCAATTGCTTGTTCCTTGGGAGAAGAGACCGACCCCACCTGGCTCCAACGTCCTGTCAGGGAGTTGTTGAGAGGAAGGTCTTCCCTGAGCCTCCTTTTCTCCATGATAAAGAGAAATGGAAACAGTAAGACAATCATCCATTATTTCAGTACCATATACCACTATACTAAATTCTAATATTACCCATTGGACAGTCAAGTAGATTAAATATTTTTCAAACCATGGAAATAGCTCCTGCTGTTTTATCCTTCTGCTTCTTTTTGTTTGTTTGTTTGGGGTTTTGCTTGTTTGTTTTTGTTTGGGTTTTTGTTGTTGTTTGTTTGGGGGGTTTTGTTGGGTTTTTTTGTTTTGTTGTGGGGTTGTGTGTGTGTTTTTGCCTTTTTTGTTGTTGTTTTTTAATTAAAGCCTCTGCTTTGCAAGTTGAGGCAGCTGAGTGCATCGGACACCGGAGACAAAATTCCTGCTGCCCTTGACACAGCTCTGTCACTGTGCTGTTACTATTGCAGTAACAATTAGAATTCCACATCCTCATCACATGAACTGAGCAAAGAATACAGCTTCTGTTGTAAAGAATTAGACATCAAAGGAAATACTTGTTTTACATCTAAATTAATAGTAAGAAAATCAACAAAATCAATGTGTGTATCCCTTAAAAAGGAAATCTTCATTAACCTCTAAAAAGCTACAATATACTATATCTGTCTGGATATCACCTCAGATCTTTTTCACTTCAACTTTTGAAAATTCAGTCAAATGCAAATCTTAAAAAAAGAAAAAATAAAGGATCCAAGAAATAAACTTTACACATGGAGACAGAAAGACATCTTCCAATTACTTTTACCATATAATGTGGGAAATACATATAATTAGTTTTTCTTTCTTTTTACCCATGCATCTATAAGAGTTACAGCTTTGTGGGATTAAACAAATGACAGGCTTTGTTTAGTATTTACATTGCTATAAAAGATTCTCTAACGCCATGGAGAAAATGAAGATTAGTACTGCCATGCTCCACTTTTGTTCCAGACATATTTTGAGCGCACAGGGGAGGAGGAAGCGCTCTAAGGCACCAACAGGAAGGCTTAGCCCCATTTCACACCACTTAATCACAGATTACAAATAGCAGGGGACAAGAAATCAACTTTTTTCCCCATTGCTAAACATTGTGGGGCTTGTTTCTAGGCATGTGTTTTCTTAAGAGGAAATAGCTAATTTAACATGCCTATTAAGACAAAGGGATAAGTTTTATCCTGTTTTTAATTGCGTTATATCGAACCTTGATCAAAGGAATGTGTTAGTGGGGTTTTACTACAGAGCAATTAATTTAATTTCCATTTACATTCTGCTTGTCTTTAAACTAAGAATTAATACTTCAATTAATTAATACCTAAACAACCATATAATACAAAAGTAAGGAGTCCATGCAGTTAAGGAGTAAACACCAGGGATATGTACTGCTACTATTCGCTGAACCCTTGTAGTATTTGCTCACGCAGGGGTTCAGAAACACAGCATATGGACCATAAAGTGTTGCGACGCTGCAATGTAGAGCTCCGCAGGGCACATGGCTTGTACTGAAAGAGGAGTCTAAGCCTTCAAGGTAAGTCTTAACCACCTACCACCACCTCTCAGAAAGGTGGAAAACTACTTACCACTTGTTATAAAATTACTTTTAATCTTCTGCTAATGCTGCACATCCAGACGCATATAAGTTGAGTAATACATCATGAAAGACAAATCCTGGCTTTTTTAAGCCAGACAGAATTAGGTTTGAACACAGGCCAGGAAATTTAGTTATTTGAATTCTGAAGCTTCTGATGCTCAGTAAAACGCATAACTTTGCTGAGAAGCTATTTGAACATTTCTGTATAGGGACAGAGATTCAAAAGCTTTGTTACAGGTCAAGGTAAAATTGCTGCCTCACAAAAGATCCATTCACCAGAAAAAGAGTGAGAGAAATGGCTCATGTGAGATGAATACATTTCTCTCATCAGACAATTAACAAAAAGATGATGACTCTTTTTAAAAAGCAGTGGTTTGACTTTTTTTTTTTTCTTTAGTGTCACACGGGAGTAGGAGGGAAGAGAAAAAAGTACTTATCAAGTCAGATTACTGAACACTTATCCTGAATAAATGTTCAATTACTATTAACTGACCAATTATACGTATGCAAAAAGTCCACTGAGACTAAGAACAATTACCTGGAATGTCCTCTTCTGCTATTCATTTTAGATATATGAAAAATCATCACATTTGAGGCAAACTAATGAGTTGAAGTAGATTTTTCTGTACAGTTTAAAAGTTTTTAAGCATTTTATGGATTTTATGGTGCCTTAATACTAAATTTTAATATGTGTGCAACACATTTAGCACTTGGAGATGATTTTAGAATGCTAACATTGAAGTTGAGTTGTGAAGTCTCAAGAACACATGTAGTATATTGTGAACGCAATTGAAAAAAAAAAAAACCAGAATTTTAAAGCAGAACAAACAAAGATTTTGAAAATCAGTAACTTCTTGGTTTAGAAAAGATTAATATTATATAATCACTGGGTTTGCTTTTTCGTATGTACCCCTGTTTGGAGTAGCCTGCCTGATTTACTTTTGACCCATACTTGATTTATTTGCATTATCTATAAATGATATACTGTAGCCACATCTGCTACCAGACATTGTCGTACAGCTACCATGTGGCAGTGGCACTTCCAGAGAAGTTCCTAGCTCCCGCAAGATTTATTGGTGTGACAATGAAACAATGAAATGTTAAAATTACTATTACATAACAAGTGTAGAATAATCCTAGCAGTCAAAACACATCGCGTCTGCATGACAAGACCATCATTTATTGCCAAACCACCCTCCTAACTAGGGTAAGTGTGGTGGCTTGACCCACTACAGTAAGCCATGCTCCTTTGTTCCACTTTACTTTTTATTGTCACAAAGACTCCTCCTCTGCCATTCCCTCTCGTAGCTCTGTCTCACTCTCTGGCAGAGCTGTGCTCGGTACTTGGTTTAACGCCAAGCAGGCCAATTTCATGGCACTCTTCCTGGCATCCAACTTCCATCTGACTGTTTTCCCAGGCAGTAACATATCAGGTCATTAGCTTAGGCATGATTATATCACTGACAGATGTGGCTACTCCAGCACTCTGGGTATTTACCCTTTTACTTCATGTTGTTTGCTACAATCACAGCCAAAAGCTCACACTATCAAAATACTTCAGTGTAACTTACCCACCAGCTATTCAAATTACCAGCTTAGCCAGTAGTGCACGAAGAGCCTTTTGCTTTGATGTTTTTCCCCCCGTCAGGAGCACAGATGTGGTAAGAAAAAAAAGGTCCTTTTCTCAAGCATTTGGTAACAACTTCTGGCCAGGGCGCTTCTGATTGTCCTGTCTTTTTATTCCTCTGGACTGGAAAGAACAAGATGCCCTCCTGACAAAATGATGGTGCATGCTATTAAATCTACTTATATTTCTTTCCCAGATATATATATCCCTGCCCCAAGAAACTAACCAAACTCCCCTCAGAGCCAGAGGAACTTTACCTATTGATTTCCAAGTGAGTGTTAACAAGAATCTTAAAGTAACAATTAGACTGAATCTTCTGCTTCCACAAATACGGAATATCTGTTTCTCTCTTACACCTTTCAGCTAGCGAGCAAAAAATGTACACTTTTTTCCCTTATATGTATTTCTATTATACAAATATTTGTAATCTAAACCTTGAGAAAACTTGGGGGGGGAAGTATTTTACTAACCAAAATAAGTAAATACATAACAGTGGTTTAGCATCATACTGCAAAGAAAAGACTCATGTTTTGTAGATTGAATTATAATGCTCCTTCACATTGATATATTTTTAAATAAAGGCATGAAATATTGTTTCCTGCAGAAATAAGACTATGTATAAGGAGTTTTAAGGAAAAAAGAAGGATGCAAACATCATGTTCATTTCCACTTGAAAGGGGATAATTCATACTTGTTTCAAGAAAACGATATAAATATCACTCCACTGAGATATTATTTCTGATCTCTGGTATAATCTAACTATAAGTCTTAATCAAGGAGGATTATTACTGCAAATGGAATGGGCTGGGGTTTGTGATATATCCAACCTTCGATGTTTAATGCCATGTCTAAAAATATGATTAGATTTGAAAGCATAAAACTCATAAGCCGCCACTTTCAGTGTCTGCATTTTTCATAATATACACAAACTTGAACAGAGACAATTTTGTAATCAAGACTGATATTCTCTTGCAAATGCCATATTGATCAGCCCAGAGAAGGGATGCTAAACGACACATTTCCAAGTACATGTAATACATTATATTTTAACAAACAGCAGGGAAAAGAAGGGTAAACATGGGTCACTTCAAACTAGATCCTACAATAACTCACAATAATGAATGGGCTTAATGTGGTAATAATAGGATGAAATAACTGTAAGAAAACACTGCAGATAAATCTCTTTCTGGACGAGAGTTCAAAGTGCTGATTATTCATTAATATTTCAAGAATCAAGGTGGGCATCAATAAGTTTTAAAATTAAAAATATTGAAAAGGATGAGTTCTCATCAAAATTTATTAATTATCCTTTAAAGATTTTTCTTCTTTCCCTACAGTTTGGCTTACCTTGTTAATTTTTAAAAATTTATTTTCTAGAGACATTTCTAAATTTCACTTCTGGAATACAAATGAGAGTGATCATACGGAATTGCTCATGATGCTGATACCCAGCAGACTCTGTAATCAACATGGGCTGCAGCACCAAGAAGCCTCCTGAGTGGAGATGCTGTGACTTAAGGACCTGTTCACATCAGGAAAAGGTATAATATTTTTTTTCCCTTTTCCCCTCCTGAACTACATCCTTCCCAGCAGATAGGATCTCACAGGGAGGAGGAGGTTAAGGTCTGTCCCTGAGCTATTCCAGCACAGACACCAGTATAACTGATCACCAGGCAACTTTGGTAGCATTAGCTACAGAAGAGATTAAGCACAGGGAAATGACGATAGAGTCAGTAATACATCTAGCATTCAACTTATTTCAAACTGGTTTAACATTCCGCTTACTTTTTTTTTCCTCCCCCCACCTCACCAGCAGCTACTTAAATAAAATACATACAATTTACAAAGCACTGGGAGCTACCTGTTAGCAGATGCAGCTAAAATGTGAGTATACGCATTCTGCAGGAATTGAAATAAATCAAAGCCATGAGAGACAGCTCAACTTTCAGCACTTTCAGGTTCAGAATCAGTTTGGGAAGTGAGGCTCTTCCACTTGATAGTTTGCTTCTGATTTTAAAAAACAACCATCAAGCTCTTTTTGTTGAGTTAAAAAGATAAGAAAGAGCCTTTTTTATTCCTCCCAATTAGATTATTTCCAGAAAATATTTCCTTGATGAGAAAGTGCATGTCCTCCTAAAGAGAGAAGAAAAAAACAACAAACATGCTGGTAACAAATGAGAATCTATGCAGAATTTCTGATACATAGCAAATTCTCTTAACCTGGAGTGAGATGGATTTATAATAGACAATCAGCATATTCATAAAGATCTGGTATACTTTTAAGATAACCTTAAATTACATAGCAGAAATGCTGGATGTTAAAATAAAAAGTCTTAGTGGAACTGATACTGATTGGGAGTACTTTTTTCTTCCTCTTAATTATGACATGGACTTTGGAAATGTAGCTGTTGAACATTTGCCTAATCCTTGTAACTCCACAGTAATTCTTGACAAACTTTCTATTGCCCTTGTTTTAGAGCTTTTTAAACTAATGCTTTCATTACAGGACTATCCAGTTAATAGGATGGGCCCATTAATATGAAAACCAAGAATCAACCCATCCATGCGACACATGAGTCTTGTGCCTGCCGAAAATGAAAATGTGTGTCTAAATTAAAGATTAGGTCAGCAGAGTCAGAGAGTCCTGACAAATCCTCACACATTAACTCTTGCTCTAAATGCAGCTGTCATGCTTGACAGCCATTTAACCAGGCAGAAATTCCCAAATAAATTGGGACCCACACTGTGTGCTGCTCAACCTTGCCCCCAGCTAATGGTTGACCTTCGAAGCACGCTGCAAATTACCAGGAATATTCAACAGTCATTTCGATGATGCTGTTACTGGCAGACCTTCTCCAATAAAGATTTGTGTTCTACACACAAGAAACTATATCAAGTTTAGCTATTAAAAGTCAAAGTGCCACAAGGAGTCCAGCTCTTCAGCAATCAATAACATCCCAACTTCCACTGATGTTCCACACGAAACCTTCACCAGAAATACAGCATGGTTTAATAATTATAAAAGAGGAATTTCTTTTGTGCTAACATACTCATTTTAATTAGAGGTCATAACCCACCTCTTGCCATATTCATGTATTGCATTTTTTGTCACCAATATTAATTATCTCATTATAAAACCAGCAGCACAAGCTTTGAAGGCAATGAAGTACAGATTCAAAGGTGGAGCATGGGGAAGGATCCACAAAAACTGAATAAACTAAACTGCAAACATTGTGGCATCCAGTACACATCACTTGTTAGATCTTAAAGCATATTTTAAAACTGCTTCATAATTGAAGCTGCCTAATTAATCAGAAACACATCAAGCTAAGACTACTACTGAAGTCAGAGAGAGTAATTACTGTTACTATTAGGAAACCAGAATATTATTTTCTGGAGTCTATTCACAGTCATTAGGTGCTCGGCCAAAGGCACATCTCTGCTCACAAAGTGAAAAAGGTGGCATACCACAAAGGGGAAAAAGAAAAAGAAAAAAAAAAATAAGGAAAACACAGTACAGAGATGTGATGGACATGAGCTTTATCTTTGACTGTTAATTGAAATTGGAATGAGCCTTTACGCAGAAGAACTGGAGAGGACAGAAATGATCAGCTCTTTGGTCTCTAAGCAGTGGCAGATGTGTAAACCAACAATAACGGTCCTAAATCATAATTGTCATAAATATATTTCTTTTCAGGTTCACAGGGCACCCATTAAGGAGTTTTTTCACATAGCATTGCTGTCTGTGCAGTGAAATATTCAGACCAGCACTCTGTTTTGTAATTTAATGGTTAACATCATTAGTGTTATTTCTATAGTGTGTTATCCTGCCTTCTCTTCAAAAGGGAAAACTGATGGAAATTTTCTATCTAGGACTGTGTGGGTTTTTTCCAGTGTTTATATGTTCAAATGAGCAAGCAACAAACATAGGTCCCTTAGGATACATTCTGCACTGTACAGAGGAGAAGTACGTGTGAACAGCGCACACACGTACGTAGTTCTTCAGCCATGCTTTTGCTACACAAATCCTGCACCTTATTGTTAATTATCCGAATGGCAGATGAGCCAAAATGAAACTTTAATGGAAAATTCATTGAGAAGTCTTTTTTTCCATCCTCATCTGTAACTCATAAGAAAGTTCCAGTGTTAGGAACCATGGAGCCGCCCTGAGCCGCAGTGTGGGCAGTGCCGCGTTTCACAGCTCAGCCACCCAGTTGATTTAAATCACTCAAGTGCAAACAAACAAGCGGAAATCTGGTTTTGCAGATTTAAGTCTTTGAGTAATGCCCGTGGCTTGCTGAAAATCCTGCTTTAGTGAAAATTGAATATGTCAGCTCAGTCATCACTTTAATTTGTTTTAAAGGATTTATTAGAGTTTGATGGGTTTTTCTCTTGCTTGATTTTCATGTATTTTCCAGATAAAATTAAAATCATTGGAGCTTCAACTAGAGAAAAAACTTCATCAATGTGTCAGTAGGAGTATGATTTTAAATAAACCACTTTGGGAAAGTTTCTTACTGAAACATTTTTTCAGCTTCATAGGAAGCATGAAGAATTCATGGGTATAGAGAGATGGAAAGTACAACACTAACAACACAGAGGAGCTGACCTTTAATATTTTTTTGTTTACTGGAGAACTCTTCTGAATTTGACTGCTTTGCTTTAATTCCACAAACACAGCTCTCTCCTCTGTTTCTTATGCACATACAGATGCTGATGCAAAAAATCTTAATATTAACAACTCCTGATGGAATACAAGATAGCATTTTGATACTCACTGTAAATCCGAAACATTCAGACACCCAGAATAAACTTGTAATTTATCCAAAGGAGAACAACAATGCTGGTGAAGGGTGTGGAGAAAAAGTCTTGTGAGGAGCTGCTGAGAGACCCGATGTTGTTTAACCTGGAAAGAAGGCAGCTCAGGGGAGACAAACATGTTAGGGAAATGTACCAAAGAGGCCAAGGGTTGAAAAATGAAGTTCCAGATTTGCTCATATCCTACCAGAGCAACACATGTGACAGGAGTGGCACAGAATAAATGTAATTACCATGCAGAGCACTTAAAGGGGAGAAGTCCCTGCAAAGCAGGAGCAATAATTTGTAGGGTACACACTGGCTTCATGGCCAGTATTGCACTGTGTCAGGCAAAGCGTATTCCAGCTCCAAACTCACCCACCTCCCCTGCTTTCCTGCAGGTCAGACCTCATCTTGACAATAAATAGTCCTTTCTATACATTTTTCATTGGGATCCACAACTCATTATGTTTGGTCCTTATACTTATGGGTACAAAAAGTGCTTTGAATTTTCAAAAATCTAAGTGGGTAACAGCTAAAAATATATGTAAATTAAATATATTGTAATAATAAAAAAAAAATCAAAGTTTAACTCTTATTTCATGCAACTTAAAAATAAAATACACCCTATTTATATATGCTTCAAAGTGTTAGACTTTGGTACTCAACTGTAATAAGATATAACTTTATGTACTCTCCAGGTGTTATGGGAAATGTAATATATACTTGCACAGAAATTCCACTTTGATTTAGAAAATTGTCTGCCTCCCACAAATTACACTATGCCAGCAGAAGCGTTGAAAAATAAATTGAAAATATCCTACTAGCCAGTTACAATTACTTAAAATGAACATTTGGGATAAGCTGGATGATAGGCATAAGAAAACACTACGAGCGAGCCACGTCCAACATGGAAATGAAGTGCTATTAGCAAACCAATATGCTGTCAGCTCTGTGTTCCCAAGCCTTATCCATGAAGACCCAGCCTAAATTAATATTCAGCAAGATAGTAAAAGAAACCCAAATGCTAAGAAATACAAAATAACTCACACAGAAGAAGAAAAACTGAGCTACCTGATTCTTTATGAGTTTCAGCAGTAATCATAGCAGCTCAGGAAAATGATGGGCATCGTTTTCTGCAGCTAGGAGCTGACCCCTCCGACATGTAGTGTCAGCCGAAACAGCAAACAAAACATTAGGATGAATAAATGGGTTGAAGAATAATATAGAGAAGATTATGTCATTCAAGAAATCCCCAGTTCACTCCTGCCATTTGAAACACAGTGCTCACTACCTTTCACCACCTCAGAAAGCATCCTGCTGGACTAAGGAGCTTTTGGGAAGAGGCAATACGAATTGTTACTGACATGGAAAACTTCTCTAGTGAAGGAAAACTGGACCTCAGACTGGAGGTAAATGCAAGAAGACATCATTAAAGTATCAAGATTTGCTAACGACCGAGGAATGGTGGAATCCTGTTCTGTAAGCCTCATGAAGTGAGAACTGAGGGGCAGCATGTGAAATTGAAAGGTTACAAGCCAGGAAAGTATTTCTTCTGATACAAGACTTAATTAGACAGTTGAAATCCTCACTTCAAAGATATCACTGAGGCCAAGAACTTAGCCAGACACTAAGAAGAGCTGTGTATTTTTTAGGTTTTTTTCAGCTCATGGGGGCAAAGTTACAATATTAATTTAGAAACAGGAATTCAGATGTTAGAATTAACTAATTTCTAACCAGTTATGATCAGATATTTTCTAGTTTGCAAGTTATTTTGTCTCGCTGAATAGTTGGAATTGCTTGAAAGGAGTTCAGTTGCTTTCTTCATGTCAAGTCAGACAGAGGACAGAGTCTGAAAGCAAACACTGGATGGGCTGAAGATCAAAGAAATCCTTTCTGCCAACACCTACATTTCAACAGATCTTCATCTCTGTTTAGTGATTTGGAAACTTCTGGTTGTATTTTAGATTCCACATTTAGTAGTGTTATTTTCTGAAGAAGTCTGTGTGCATCAGAAGTATATATTTACTCATCTATGGATGAGTTGTGGTGAGAATTAATGCCAGTGGCAGCAGGAGTTATAGTTACGAAGTATTTAATATTTTAAAACACATTCCTAACTACAAATCAAGCAAGCAGCCATATGAATAATATATCTGATGGAAATGTTGATCACTTCTTGGTGGTAAGGAAAAAAATATGAAATAAAGAACAACCCCAGAATATTTTCTCTGTTCTTAGTTGGATCAATGGGAAGGATCAATTCATTTTGGAAGTAAGGACTGAGATTTCTCTCATTGGGTATTGACGTGGTAGCCACAATGATTTAAGTGAACATGCTGGATTTCCAATTTACACATTCTTCTTTTTAACCATCTCACTACACTGCATATTTTTAATTCAGTTTCTGTCTGGATATGAAAACTGGCAAGCTGTCCTGTTTTCAGCTTGTTTGGTGGATGAAAGGATGCATATTCTCCTCCCAGCACAGCCAAATTCAAATGGGGAGTCTGGGGTTTTGCCAAACAACAATGAACTAACTTCACATTGTGTTTAACAGAGCTCTCCAATTGATTAGCAAGCAATCGACAGAAGGTGAAGGGATGTTAGCTGGGACTGACCTAAATAGTGAAGGCAATACTGTCACTGTTGATAAATTCTTCAGACAACAGTATAATCAGTAAAGGCTCACATTTCAGTAATGACATACAATTCCAACCCAGTGTACAATGTGACAGAGCCACAATAAATAATTTCCCGTTTGGGCTCTGCACATAGTAATTGCTGGAACAGCAGTTTAAGTGTGAACATATTTTATTTTAATTTAGCTTACTAAATTAAATATTTTATTTTATTTTAATTTAGCTTACTAAATTACTAAAGGCTACTACATACTGCCAAACATGTAGTTTCTCCTTTCCCTTTATTTTCAGTCCTACAGAGTAAGTGACAATAGCAGCTCTGGCAATGACAAACACGTAGATCAAAGTTTCTGGACTCCCATACAAGACACTCAAAACCTGATAATGAATGTACAGTTAGGATTTGGAAGACGGAGAAATTCTTGAATATCAGAAGTGAAATAACTTGTAGGAGGCTTGTCTTCATTTTGAACATTCAGGATTTTTTTAGGTCCTTTGCCCTGTCCACTAAATCAGCACTGTATAATGGTAATAATTCAGAGACCTATCTGAAGTAGTATCATTAAAAATGTAGAAAGACGAGTGTTGATGCTTTTCTCTTCCTATTAAGGAATACTTCTGTGAAACACTTTTCTCTTTTTCTGGACTCAAAGGTAGCTCATTCATCTCAGCCTGTAAAACTTACCTCTGTACGTGGGACTTTGCTCACAGCAACAGCTTTTCCCTCATGCTCACAACCTTCCTAATTCTCTCTCATTCAGGAACACATTCCCAATGCTTTTAAATAAATAATAAACTCCTATGAGGGTATTTCACGCACCAGTTTTCAATAGAAAAAAAAAAGGGGGGGGAAGGATTTAATATTAATCATCATTAATGTGATCTTTCCATTATCCTAAATGAAGACTTACTCCAGCTAATCTAAAAGACGGTTAAATTAAAGCTGCTTGAGTTGTCTGGGGAGTTGCTGCCATCTCACCTCAGCAGATGTCTCACCCACCTTTCGCATCTCTCCTGGGGACTGTTTCCACTAACACGGGGATTAGTGCCGCCGGGGCAGCATCCTCTTGCCTTGATCATCCTGGTACAGTGACAGTAATGTGACTAAAGACTACTTCCTAACAGTACAGCCTTGCTATTTCAGCTGTCAGGAAAGCTTCTTTGAGGCCACACTGACCATTTCTAAGTTATTAATAGAATAAGCAACTTCCATATTAACTAATTAGCATCCTTTGCAGCGCTCTGTTCCTATTTCAAATTGCCAAATGCTCATTTCCATTTTGTGCTATTGCATACCTAATTATGTGTTACATAAAATAACATCAATTGCTTTATAGTTTAGACACTTTCCATGTTGTTACTGCATCATGAATAGGAAAGCTGGGATTTATAAGCACGGCACGGTTTGGAGCTGGGAGCTCATGGTGCAAAAAAAATTCAGAGTTATACCTATATAGGTGTATATATATATATATATATAATATTCTTCTAAATA
>WTSP01001451.1:10249-29913 GCA_025331215.1 Actenoides lindsayi | reverse complement strand
CCAGAACTGGATGCAGTACTCCAGGTGAGGTCTCACCAGAGTGGAGTAGAGGGGAAGAATCCCCTCCCTCGCCCTGCTGGCCACGCTTCTCTTGATGCAGCCCAGGATATGATTGGCCCTCTGGGTTGCAAGAGCAACTGATGGCTCATGTTGAAACCGTTCAACACAAATGCCCATCTCATTACATCTTTTTTTTTCAAGTTATGCTGATAAACCCTTTATTAGCACTTTTTCTGGTCCTTTTCAAACAACCTTTCACTTCTTCAGCTGAGCAATAGGGAAATCATCAAAGGGAGGAGTAGAAGAGCCTTTCTTAGCAGTTAGCTCTTTCACACGTCATTGAGCTAGATATGAAAAAAACCAATGCTACTTGATGGCATTGACACATGCAAATTTACCAGTGTCATTAAAAAAAAATAAAATCACGTAATGCCAAAGAGTGCAGTGTTCATGCCATACATTAACTCCGTTAATAATGAAAATAATCACCAACTTGTATATACTGTTTTCATCGTAGCAGCCGGTTAGTTTTATACTATGACATGATACAGGAGTTATGGTACAAAACACATGCATTTTTGCATAGAATTTGTCACAAGGAAGACCTTGTCATAATACTTCTTTTGAAGCACAAAATCCAACACAGCTCCCATCACTTTTTTGTTTCACTACAAGTAAAAAATTCTTTCAGCATAGCCATCTCATTGGCTATTAGTTGTGCCCATGGCACTCTGGTTAGGAAAAAAACAGGTGGTCAGACACCACAGTAATGCAAAATTGAGTTGCCTGAAGGAGTGATCACTTAGGAGACAGCTAAGATGACAGGCATCATTGCTTTTATTACTTTAAGCAGCCTCCCAGCTCTCCCACGAAATGAGCTCCTCAGCAGCACACCATTGTTCTCCAACTATTTCTGAGGCTGATTCTGAAGCCTGTATGCAATGAACTTGACTTTTGAAATCTCCTTGTTACTTGTTCCACTCTTGCGTCCTGGTTTAGAGAAGACAAACCAAGTGACGTAGCTCTGTTTGTCCTCCTTCCTATGTTCTGGCTCTGAAAGTCCTCTTTGTATAATTAAGAGCAACTTTTAATGTGCTCTTCAAATTAGGAATTAGCATCGATGCTATTTATGAAAATCCTTGCAGATATCTCCTTATAGTGTTCACATTGGCTGAGCTGGAATAAGCTGCACACTCACTAAGCCTGGGATGATTTCTGGCACTTGCCCACTTGAATAAAACAACGGAAAAGTTTTATATTTAATTTGGGCAAATGAGTTGGATGGAGCAATTTCCCCCTACTTAATAATTTTATCAGAACTTAGGGATTTTTCCTTGTTTTTTTGAAAGAATGAGATATGGATATGAAAATAACTATGAAACTGTGGTTCACTGCTTAACGATATCACCACCTCACTGATTGCAATCAGAAGACTTGATTATGCTACACACATTTCTTCTGCTTACTATGCACAGAGAAGCATTTTGCAATGGAGAAAAATACAATACTCTCGTGAGAAATATATGTGTGCATGGGAGAGCACAGAGCTATGCAGCACTCCCTGATGTGGTGTGAACACGAGAAATTATCTGCTCTTGTGGACCTCAGATGATCTTCTGAGCTGCGAGACAACGTCTGTTAAAGTGGGACCAATCCTGGGCTAATGTGTCTGGACAACTTGTAGTACCCAGTGTAGCTCATTTAGATACCATTCTGGTTTGGGTCTACTCTGCAAGCACCCTCACAATAAATTTTTCATAAAGAGGAATTTGTACATTCTTCTACTACTTCTCTAAGCTGTGTGTTTACTCTTCGCTGTGCATGCAGCACGTAATGATGACACAAAGTGAATAAGCATAATAGCCTCATACCCTAGAATAGCTATTATAATACATTAGCTTTGCCAGAAAAAGGCCAGAGTGAAAAAAAGGTAGGGAAGGAGAACAAAGATATTTATCTGTGTATCTTTGCGCTTAAATATCTCAAGTTCTATGAAGATGTATTTTTTTTAATTAGGACAGTTTTCTGAGGTTATTTACAGCATTGAAAAGGCTGTGTTAACTACTGGCACTACAGTAATGCTCAGAATGGGAACAGTTTGGAATATAACATATTCAATATTCCAACAGAAACACTTCAGGAAATATATCTGACATGTTAATGTAATAATATTATTTAGCAGATAATATATTTAATTACCTAAGAGACAGTGGTTTAAGGCTTGGTTTGGTGTTGTGTTTTCTTCCAACACAGAAATGAAAGGGAAGAAAAACTTGCTCTTCTGCTCACCCCTGCAGCAGTAGCCATTTCTACCCTTTCCTCTGGAATTGCACAGTCTCAGAAAAGAATAAATAATTTACCAAGAAAGCAGACAGGCTGGAGCTGCCTCTGACAATGTTCAGCCCAGGATGGCACTGTGGGGAAACTGGAGCAAAGCCCAGTTGCACTGAAAGTGCTGCCTTGCACATAGGTGACATACTTGCTTCACCTCCACCAAAGGAGGAATGCCCCTGCCCCTCACTGCACTTACCTGTCTGCATAGCCCCTTCCCCACGTGCAAGAAGATTAATTATAGCACAGTATAGAAAGTACAATAGCTAGCTCGTGCTTTAGTAAAGCAAAACTTACAGATCACTGTAGACAAGGCCATAAATCTGTGCTGTGCTGTGATGGTAGATGCCTCTCAGGATAATTAAAAGCAGGATCACAACAAAAGCTGGAAGACCCCAGCTCAAAAGGAAGTAAAGGAGATAGCGCCGCTCTGTGTGTTCATCATTCATCACCAGGACGTACCAGAAATTAACAGCCTGAAGAAAAATGCAGAACATTCATCAGTACATTTGGTGGATGATTAGCTACCTCAAAAAAAACCAAACCCCAAATGACTCTGAAAGTCGTATACCAGAATATTTCTGCCCCAGCATATGTGTATATATAAACGTTTGTCAACATAAATATTTTGTTCTCATTTTCTTCTCTTAAGTATTGAAAAGAGATTGATTACAAAAGAAGCATGCTTATTTATATAACTGTCATCTCTGGCATTAGACTACCAGAGGGGAAGGGACACCCTATTTAGTACAAATAACTATTTTTGCAGGGCGAAAATAGCTTTGTTGTGCAAAAGTAGTTTTCTTCTTGGATTTCCATGCCTTCTCAGAAAAGACTGACATATAATACTGCCAAACCTGATGTGTGCTGAATCTTTTTATACTGTTGTTCAGCTCTGTGTTTCTCATTGTAGGAAATGCAGTAACCTCCTTCAGCATTTCTAACCGTGGTCCAGTTCTGGGCTCACCGGTGCAACAAAGACATGGAAAGAGTCCAGCAAAGGCCCATGAAGATGATTAAGGTGTGGAGCATCTCTCCGATGAGGAGAGGCTGAGGGAGATGGGGCTGTTCAACCTGGAGAAGAGAAGGCTCGGGGGGATCTTACCCGTGTGTATAAATACCTGATGAGAGGGAGTGACAAAGAGGAAGACAGACTCTCCTCAGTGGTGCCCAGTGGTGGGACAAGAGGCACAAACTAATAGATATGAAATTCCATCTGAACACAAGAAAAGGTTTTGGTTTTTTTTTACTGGGGGAGTGGTCAAACACTGGGCCAAGAGGTCCAGAAAGGTTGTGGGGTCTCTATCCATAGAGATAATCAAAACCTAACTGAACATGGTCCTAAGCTGACCCTGCTTGAGCCACCGTGTTGTATGAGTTTCAAGATGCTCCAGCAGCTTCAGTAGTCCTAGGATTATCTGTAATATTTGTATAAAGGTTTGTGAAAAAAATGGAAATAAGTGAATGTAAATTCATGTATCTCTGCAACAATCTGTGTCTTCTTAATGATCAACTCATCGTCAAACAGCATAAGTAATATTTTAAAACCACATACAAATCAAAACAAAGAAGTGGAACAGTCAAAATTTATTGAAAGAACTGGTGGTGTGAGTAAGGAAAACCCTCAAGTAAAGCAAAATACCCAAAGAAAATGAGAAGATCCAGGCAAAACTTTAAGAGGTTAATAGTAGAAACACTTTCCTCTGTGCTGAGAGTTTTCTTATGCACATTTACACACACATTTCTACTTTCTAACATCTAAACTACACATAATGAAAATGTATTTTGCAAAATACTTCTTCCCTTCCTCCACTTGAAGCATATCATAACATCTGCAGCTCTGCACGTTATATAATTATTTCTGGCCTTTTATATGGGCTAGGTGATTAATTTTGTTCTTTTCTGTCTTGAGAGTATCTAATTCAAGCTTGTGCCTCTACCCTATCTTGACAGTCAACGGAGAGAGGACAGACATCTTCAGGCACTCATTGATACTTACCTAATCATACCCATCTCTCTCTATTGTCTACACAGGGATTTCACACAATAATGCTGGTTTATATGATGAATCCACAGCTGTCTATTGTTAGGATAGGTAGATTCCCTTCAGCTAAGGGTTCTTCTACCAGGCAGACTGAATTTTCACAATCAAGTACTTAATTAGTGGTTTGTGAGTTCCTTATGTAAGTCTCATTGGATAATAATCAGTATAGGTTTTCTTCTGTGATCTATATAGCATGAACATACACCACTTTCAATCATGAAACATAAAGCACATTGTATATGCTAACAACTTGTTGTTTTGGTTTTGTTTTTAAATTAGTTTAGCAAGCATTTTAAATATTCCCTTAGAGAATGACATTCTATAAATGTCCAGTATATGTAATTTTGTAATTATATAGTAATTATTATGTCCCTTTTTTATTTTCATTTGGTGATTGCTGTTATGTGAACAAAGGCAAAGTTTGTTTTCCTTAGAAGAACACAGGAAAATCCTACCATATAATTGTAACTGTCCTGTGTAGGTTGAAAGAACATAGAAAAACTATTTATTCCATTGTTGGACATTCACAGGAAGAAAACATTAAACAGATGGAAATGGTATTTAGAAAAATAAAAATAATCTAGAGCTTGTGGAAAGATTTGGCTGTGCTTTTATACTGTCCTTGTCTCTCTTTAACTTTTACATGGGATTGAAAAATCCATTCAAGATCCCGTTTGTCACCTTATGCCAACAAACATTTTTCAAATAACATGCCCTTGCAGTCCTGACTGGGCTGTGCTTCACTGTGAGCATTTCCAGACAGCAATATCCTTGGACTGATTTATGCCATTATGCTCAGGGACTGTTGGTTCTACTAATTCTGACAATCTGGTGAACATTGTTCTCAGTCATCCAAGAAATCGTACCTCATGTCCTTGCTCTGTGCTTGTTTAGCCATATTTACCTATCTCGCCACATTTATCACAGAAGTACACTTCAACAGCACTGCTGCTGCAAAAGATGTATGGGTCGTTCACCATTTCCTGCACAGTGGCATTTCTGCCTCGATAATCCTAAGTTCTTGTCTCCAGCCTCTTTTGGTGTTCCAAAATTTAATCAATGAAATACAAGTAGTAGAGCTAATTTTAGCAGATGCCTTCCTGTTGCCATCCTGCAACAATAACCAGTTCCACAGGAGAATAAAACATACAGTCCATTTCCCAGCTGCTCAGGTGGAAGAACAAATGTACAAGTTGTGATTGTTCTGATGTCGAATGCAAAACAATTATTTATTCAAATAACACTCAAATAAGAAAATGAGAACTTCAGTGAAGATTTTTTTCTTCTAGAACCAGGTCATTAATTGAAATTACCTTCCCCAAACTGGGGTGCTTTTGTTTATTTACTTATTTATTCATTCATTTTCTTGAGTGGTAATCTTTGGATACCTGATAACCATCAGCTGGAAAATACTTTAAATGAAGTCTTTCCCAGCTCAGTGGGAAAACTCCTATTTCCTTTCTTCCTTCTTTTTAGGAATGGCCACAGCTTTAATTTTCAGAATGGTTGCATGCTTTCACAGAACCCCTTTTTCAAAGCTGTTAGGCGGTTCTTAAATCATTCCTAAAAGTAAGCTTATTGCAAGATAAACACTTGTCTTACAGGTCTGCAATAAATTTATAGAAAATTTAAGGTGCCATTAAATCCACCCAGGAGGAGGATTCAGGTATGGGTGACAGCAAGCCCATGACATTCACTCTGGTCTGCTTATTGAACTGCCACTTTTGCTCTTGATTTACTCCACTGTAGCAATGCCTCCAAAATGCACAAGGAACCCACCTTTTCCCTACAGTAATTCCTACCTTTTCCTAGAGTAATTTTACTCTAGGACAGAATTGGTGATTTAGAACAACATAATTAATTAATTAAGGTTTTAACTTTTTTTGTTTGTTTCGTTTTTGAGGGTCTTTTTTTTTTTTTTTTTTTTTGGTAACAAATAAGAAAACGCTGACAGAATAAACTCTTTTTTCCTGATAGATATTGTCATGCTACATATTTGCCATGGCAATACAGAAACGCATTCTTAGTGTGTGCTCCTAAGAGCAGACTGCATTTGAAAACACAGGCTTATGCTGTAGCAACACACAAGGAAGGGGCCTTTGTCAGGATGTCAGGATGAAGACTTGTGAATCCCAGACATTAGCATCAGGCAAATATCTTAGGCAAAGCTCACTCTGTGGGCACAGAGCCATTTGCACCTTGCTTACTCCTGCTTCTACTCCTTTCCTTCTGCAGTCAAGAGAAACTCATCCTTAAAAAATCGGGTATGTTATCAACATGCTGCAACTTACAGAAATCTCCCTATAAAAGCCAAGAAACAAGATGTTTCAATACGAAGGGGCAGGAACAACGAGGCAAGCAAGGGTGATTTGATGTGTATGGCCTTTGTTTTGAGTCTGAAAATGGACCAGGTGATCTCTGAGGTCCTTCCCATTCCTGCATTTCACTCGGTATGTGGGGAGTAGAGATCTGTGCAGTACTGACATCGAATGTAGGAAGCTATAATACGGGAAGCTAAAACTGGAAAAAGATAACATGAAGCTATAGATTCTTCTAACTACTATTAAAAAATTATGAAATGCTAAGTACAATTATTATACCTAGCAATATGCATAACATGGAAAGATTAGGACCAAAGGGTAAGGAAGTTGCCCTGGAGTCTAGAAAGTGAAGATCTTTGATCTGAACTTCATAATTTAATCCAACTGCACTGTTAAATCCGTGTTTTCCTATAGATTTGCGCTGCCTGGAAATGTTGCTCCACCGCCTTTTAATCACTTTAAAGTACCAGGATTTTCTGGATGTTTCAGTTCCACATACCTGCACGCTGCTTGCACTTGATTATCACGTTCACCCACTTCTGTATGCAGTGATCAAGACTGAGACTACCAGATTGGTATGAAATGAGTTAGTGATCCAGCACGTGCTCTACACTACCACCCAGCCTCACAGAGGGTAGAGGGTAGCATCATTTTGCTGTTTTCCAGACAGAAGTGTTTAAGTCCCATTCAAGTATAAAGACATTATCAATTCTGCCTTCCAAGTCAAGTCATGTGTATTAAACATATACCGTGCTGGGAAACACAAACATTCATTTCCTGGGCATTTAAATCTGCCACTTAAACAGCACTAGCATCTAGGCTTCCTAAATCAGTCTGTTTTTCCCCCAGATCCACACTCTTTGCTAATATTGCCATGAGGACCACGAGCACAGAAATGTCCCTAGCACTCCTTTAGTGGCCTGGCACTGCTTCCTCACTCTGTAATAAGAAATATAAATTCAGGACCTATTACCAGTCAACAGGAGTAAATTGCAGCTGAGGGATGGGCTGATCTTTTGGGTCTTTCAAACTTGAGGAATTATTCACAGCTGAAGACCTGTGCCTACAGAAAGGGGCAATCCCCTTCACTCTCAGTTTTGTTCCTCGAAGCTCTTGTCAGCTCATTATTCAGCAGGCCATGGAGAATTCCCTCTTAACCACCTTTGTCCTCTCAGTTCTGCATGAAGAGTCTTCACAACTAGCACAAGCCTGAGGCTCCACTAAATGCCACGGCACATGCAAGCTCTTAGGACTTGGCCAAAGCCTGCTCCAACAAAAATAACAATGGATTTCAACTACAGCCACAAAAATGACCAACTGTTGACAGTCATACAGTCTTGGGTCATTTTAAGTGATTAATCCTTGGAAGAGCAAGCATTCAAAACAGGATTCTTCTTGCAACTTAATGTCATGTAAGTCTTATAGGATATGGGAAGATCAAACACCGAAGAGCCAAAATGAGATATCCCAGTAAAAATGGCAACTTAAATGCATTACTTTGTCCAAAATAGTAAATACTCAAGAAATCTGAAGAGACTTAGGAGTCAAGTGAATGAGCGTCTACAAAGAAGAAGATAATTTGGAGCTTACAAAATAATTTGTTAGTTAACCTAAGAGAGTAATAAGCTAGGTGAAGAAGTACAGCAGAGAAGCTGAGGGACTTGGGGTTGTTCAACTTGGAGCAAAGGAGGCTTAGGGGAGACCTTCTCAATCTCAACAGCTCCCTGACAGGAGACTGGAGCCCGGTGGGATTGGTTTCTTCTCCCAAGGAACAAGTGATAGGACAGGAGGAACCAGCCTCAAGGTGCCTCAGGAGATGTTTAGGTTGGACATGACCAAGAAGTTCTTCCCCTCCAGGGTTGTCCAGGCCTGTCCCAGTCTGCCTGGGGCAGTGGTGGAGTCCCCATGATCCCTGGAGGGGTTTCAAAGCCGTGGAGATGTGGTGCTGAGGGACATGGGTTAGTGGTGAACTGTCAGTGCTGGGTTAATGGCTGCACTCAATGATCTTATAGGTCTTCTCTAGCCTAAAAGATTCTAGGATTCTAAGAAAATTCTGGCAATATTTCTGCATGTATATACTCCTTATTTTAGTGCAAAAGTATGAATCTATGTTTGTCATTTTATACAAATCTAATGACTAATGCAAAATTACAAAGGTATGTTTGTCATTTTATAAAAATCTATTGACTAAAATGCTACTCACTCAAAGAAATGAACCTGGTTTACACTTATATTTCACCTGTAAGGGACTGTTTCAAAAGACCAAATAAGAGATGCTTAGAAAACCTATGAACTCCAATAAAAATAAATCTTCAGCGTTTTGAGCTAGTAACTTCTACAGGATGAAGTGAAATGTGGAAATTCTTACACAGCTGTAATCGATAGTGGCGGAAAAAAGTCTTTACAGAGTTTGGATATTTACCCTTGGTGCTGTGCCACTCTAGACTTAATAAAGACCATCTCATGTTTTGCCTCTCTAGTAGCATTGAATTGCAGAGATACAAATACTACAGTATAATAGAAAGACAGTCTAAGTATCAGTTACTTCTACAGAGGTTTTGGGGAAGGGGTGAAAAAGACTGAGACCAACCTGAATAAGCATCCAGCTGAACTGGCAGAGGTAAAGGTAATGGGTAACAGATGCAAGGGCAGAGCAGCTTTCCTCTGAGAGATGTTGGCTCATGTAAGCAGAGGCCAGAAATGAAATCTGCAGGGGAAAAATGAGTAACATGCATACTGGAATTAAACAACAGTAATTTAACAATAATAATGAGAAAAAAAATAAATTAATCTTCCATTTGGAAGTAAAATATACACTCGGTTACTGTTCCAGAGACTCAGAAGGGATACCTTGGACATTTAATACTCACTCAAAGGAAGGAAGTGATCCTTTAACACTGTCAGCCACAAAAATAGCTTTAAACTTTCTGCAGACAATCTACAGTCCATTACATCCATGTCTGAAAAGACTAGAGGGTTATAGTTTATTCTTTAATATTGTTCCCCATATTAATTGCCATGTCACACCAGACACATGTTTTGTAACTGAGGGTGGGGATTTTCCTCCATAAAATAAAGAGACACATTATCTTCTGATTTTAGTAAAGTCAGAAATTTTATCAATAAACTGGAGAAGCATTTACTGTCTTCAGGCTGTCAGACTTGCAGCAATATTACTCCCCATCACATAAGATAATGATACTGGACAGAAGGGAGACAGCACTTCTTCTGTTAATGATTTGTGGATTGTGCAGACTGATTTTTTGCATCTAAAATCAGGAGATGGAGTAGGGAAGGAAGCTAAAGTATATCAAATGATTTGGCACACACCCGCACATTCTATTTACAACAAAAATACATGTATGGTAATGGATAACTCCTAAGCAGGTTCTTCACTATTAAAAAATCCTTATAAAGGCAGGGTCTGTGTATTGGTGGATAGATAATGTTATCTCACCATGAAATGGAATAATAAGAATGAGCAACTGGACAACCACTGGACCTAAAGTAATTATGAGTTGAATTCCATAATCTAAAGGAAAAAAAAAAAAAAGCATTTTTTGTATTTTATGTGGGGTTCATCTGTATTCTGCTGGGAAATGGAATCTAATCGTGTCCCAATAACCACCTTCAGCTATGAAGTGGTTAACACACAACTCAACCTGGACTGCTATTTGTTGAATCCTGACGCTGCTAAAACAAATGCCACCATCTGGAGTGGGTTAACCACCATTGGAATACGTGTGCAATAGCTGCCTTCCATTAGGGATAAAACCAAGAGACATTTGTGTGAATAACTCCATAGCACCAGTTAGCTCCAAGACTAGCAGATGTACTTTCCCTAAAACTTGAGCAAATGCTTCTACTTACAACAAGCAAAATAGAACATAGACCTGGGTGGAGAAGATTTTACCACCTTTTGTTCTCTGAAGGTTTGTGTCTACATCAAGGACAGACTGTTAGGCTAGAGATAGAGACAAAGAAGAGATGAAAACACAAAAGCAGGCTGATAAGAGTCCTGGAATCATGTTTTTATCACCTTCTGGACTGAAAGTTGGCCTGAAAGCATCTGTAATCAAAGAAACTACAATTTCTAGCCTTTTCCTGTGTTTCAAGAACAGTATTTTTTCATATATTAAAAAGGGGAAGTATCTCACTATATCAGTTTTCTAGCCTAAACAATGTGAAGATTCCAAATACTTGCTAAAAATGCATATCTTTCATGGATACTGACTTCTGTTAAAGACATAAAACTGCAGTATGGATGAAGTAATCACTCAGCTCAGAATTCATTGTAATTAGTGGCATTAGAGTGTTCTAGACAGAAAAGAAAAAAAAAAAGTCCAAAAGTCAAAGAAACATTTATCTATTATTTTCATATAATTCTTATCTTACACGTTGGGCAGAAGATACAAATGAGAGTTGGTTTATAACACACACACAAAAAAACCCCAAACAAATGGGTACCCTATTCAGCAATTTTGGGCGCAGAGTCTGTAGTTCAGCTATGCTGCCCTGACAAATGCTGGCTACTTTGGCATTTAAAAAGCAATTAGTAGAAAACTGAATAGACCTATCCCCCATGATATCTGAGGTGGTTATGGAAATGTACAAAAAAATGCACCTTCCAAGAAAGTTCTTTAGTCCTAAGTGCCTCAAGTCTTCTGTACTTTGCTTAGTTGCTAACTGTAGTGGAGAATCCTCTGTAATAATGAACCTATTACTTAAATATGCAAAATATATACCCTCTACTGGAATAAGCTGTTCCCTCTCGGAACATTAACAGTATATATATTGGATGTGTTCCATCTGATTGTCTCCTTTTACGGAGATAGTATGATTTTAAATACCCCTTTTCAAACAATCTTTGTAACCTGCCATTTGGTTCTAGGCTGAGATTATAACATAATGTTTCTTCCTTGTACTTCTCAAGGTGATCAGTCTTCACTCAAAATGATTTAACTAAGGGATAGCAAGTGATATAAGACACTCAAAAATGTTCTTTTTTTGTTTGTTTGTTTCAATCCATAGGCTTACCATGTTTGCCTCACCTTGAACCAGACTGTCTTAAGATTCTGTCCCGATTTTTCAGCCTAATGATGAAGCAACTACTGAAAAAAATTGCTTGATAAAGACCTAAGTGTAGCTAATGTGCTACACAACTCCTTCAAAAATACTAGGAAAACAGGAACTTTGAGCATTGATGTTGCAAATGTTAAAACTCCATGTAATAAGTGAAGCAGAGGGTAAAAGTAAAGTAGTGAAGCAGTAAAGGATAATCGAAACTTGATTTATAATTTTAAGACTTGCAAAAATGTTTTCACAGGGGGAGAATAAGTATGAGAGTAATAATCTTTCCCTACTGCAAGAAGTGCTGAAAAGGCAGCATGCTGTGCTGGGAGAAGAAAAAAGAAAGAGAGCACCTTGCTATGCTCTAGAGAAAAAGCTGTGGAGAAGGCTAACCCAAGCAGTTATAAAAGCATCAATCAGCAGAACAACAAACGTTGAGCTCTGGAAGGGTGTGCAGAGCCAGGGCCTGTCACATCTGCTCAGAACAGTTTCACTTTCTCATCCAAGCAGGGAGCACCTTTGCCTCCTGTAGCTGAGAAAAAAAATCCTTCCCCCGTGGTAGAAACCCACACATCAAGTGCACAACTCAGGGAGCTTTGGATATTGTCTCTTCTAGACAGAAATATCTTACAGAAATGGACCCTAACAGCCTTAATTTATTTTCACATAAAATATCTTTTTTTTTTTCCTCTCACATATTTTATCATTTCCTTTTAATAATTCAAAATTTATTTCTTTAATCCATGTAGGAGAAGATTGTCTTCATTATAGATCTTGTTTACTTGCATTTCTAACACAAAAGAAAACAAACCAAAGAGCCCAATCTGTCATTACACCAACCCAATCTCAAACGAGGAATAGTATCAAAGGCATAATTATAGTGTTGTTCCTTTTGTTGGGCTTAATTGCAATGAACAATAACAGAGGAAAAATAAGCACATTAGAGTCCTCACCAAACTGCTCTCTTCTGCTCTGAATTTACTTTATATGGGTAAAAAAAAAAGGGGTTCCCTCCTTGAACAGAGGGATGCTGCTTAATAATAGTGCATATGAATCATAGTTTTTGTTCCTGCTTGGTAGGTCAGGACAGCACTGATGTAAGCCAAGTGTTCTTGTGTTTCGTGTTCTGATGTTAAATGCCAGGACGAAAATACCAACAAAGGATGTACCAAAAAAAAAAAAAAAAAAAAAAAAAGAAAAAAAAAAAAAAAGAAAAAATACAGGGTTTTAGGGACGCTAGCAAAAATTCTAAAGTGACTCTTCCTGGAAAAAAGTAACAATACAAAACACAGCATGTTTCAGAGGGCGGAGGAAAAGGTTATGTAATTTAGAAGATCCAAAGCACAGCGTTTAACTGGGTCAAAAGAAAAGTTCAATAACTAACTTCTGATTTCATATTTATTCTGTATTAATGAAGCTAACATAAGCAGTTGAAGCTCCTTTGTGAATCTACAGGAATGCTAAATGGTTTCACTGGTCAGTAAATGGTTTCGGAAATTAACGTAATTCGGAGAGTAGTGGAATTCAGTTCCATAATTCAGGGTACCACAATTCAGTTCATAACTGGCACCAGAAAAAAACATCATTGGGTTCAGCTTTATGTCCGTCAGTGAACGTATATATTAAAAATTTAATAACTTATGAGCAGCAGCTCCAAAGTCCTACTGTATAGTTTGCATGCACTGTGCATTGCAGAGATATTTTTGTGTTCATGAGTTATTTGGTTAAACTGCGTTGATTACTTATCACCATAAACCTGCACTTTAAGAGCTAATTAAAATTAAATCACTTGAAACACTGGTGGTGCGTTGACAACAGTGGCCCACGGTGCTTTCCTCCAAAGATTTTTACACTTTACTAAGCAGTAGAAGAACTGGCAACCATTTTAAGTAATGATCAAACATCAGCAACCACATTTTACTGATTCCCTTCCCCCAGCTGAGCAGGATGGCAGTCAGTTTCATGATGGGTTCAGTCCCTGCCCTCTTCACTTCTCATTTTTTAGGCTCAGGGACTGTTATTGCTTCACTAGTACCCAACTGCAGGGTCTCCTCTAATGAAGCTTCTCCTCTGTTCCTATCATGCTATCTCTTTGAGAGGATGTGTTGAGCAATACTCATGGAAAAGTTATATTTGATTCTTATTTTTTTCCTTTTTTTCTGCAAATAAGAAAAAATAAGGACTAACAGACTCCTAACAGGTCCTAATCTATTTACAGAATCATAGAATCATTTTTGTTGGAAGAGACCTTTGAGATCATCGAGTCCAACAATTAACCCAACACTGCCAGATCATTGTGAAACCATGTCCCTCAGCACCACATCTCCATGGCTTTGAAATCCCTCTAGGGATCATGGGGACTCCACCACTGCCCACAGCAGAATGGGCCAGTCCTTGACTACCCTGGAGGGGAAGAACTTTTTGCTCAGGTCCAACCTAAACCTTCCCTGGGGCAACTTGAGGCTGGTTCCTCCTGTCCTATCACTCGTTCCTTGGGAGAAGAAGCCAATCCCACCGGGCTCCAGTCTCCTGTCAGGGAGCTGTCAAGAGCCAGAAGGTCTCCCCTCAGCCTCCTTCTCTCCAGGCTCAGCAAGCCCAGGTCCCTCAGCTGCTCCTCACCACACTCATGCTGCAGACCCTTCCCCAGCTCTGTTGCCCTTCTCTGGCCACGCTCCAGCCCCTCAGTGTCCTTCTGGGAGCAACGGGCCCAAAATTGAACCCAGGATTCAAGGGGTGGCCTCACCAGTGCTGATTTAGTTTTATATACAGGTTCAGAACAATGTATCTGGCACAGTACCCTAAAAAGACAGTTCCTATTGCCACCTCCATTCAGAGCTGGGACAACAACGCACGCTGCTCTGTCACTCACTACAGAATACAAGCCAGACCTCCTGCACGACCCTCAATAACACAACGCTCTTGCTGTTACGATGCAAACAGAAGGTTAAAAAAAAACCTCTTAAAATCATCAGAAATGTATCTACAGTCTTTTCCAGTTTCAAGTACCCAGACACAGCTCAGGGCAGCCTGAACATGCTGACTTGGCAGGTCCAAAACAAGCTCTTCCGATGGGTGCTTACTTTCTGCAGTAGGTTTTCTATCTAGAAGCTCAGATCTTCCATGAAAAGTTAATTGGCTATAGAAGTTTCTCAAGTGGGATCTATGTATTCTTAGAGCGTATGTTGGGAAAAACTTGTTAACAGTGTGACTTTTCACTTCCTCCATTTGTGGATACGGTATTTTTTAAAAGTTCAGGTGTTAAGTTTCCTGCAGTAAGTGCACACAAGTTTGACAGCATGACCATTTTACTGCCTCTGAAATGAATTTAGGACTCTATCCAGGGTCAGTAATATGTGATGTTAGTTAAGTAAAATTACTGCTAGGGAAACACATCTATTAACTCCTGATGCTATATGAAGTTAGAAACGGTCAATGCCTCATGCGACGCGGTTAATGTCCCAAGCCTGTCAGCATCTTAAACACTGTCTTAAACAATTAGGTATTTGACAATGCCCTTACAAATATCCTTTACTTATTGGTCAGCCTTGAAGTGATCAGCGACTAGATGATCATTGTGGATCCCTTCCAACTGGAACTTTTCCATTTTTTTTTCTATTCCAGTCTAGATATAAGCTGAAGATGAGAAAGATAGAATCACTCCCCAGAGTCTATATGCTGACTGGAGTAATATGCAGACCTCTTTCTTCCTGCATGCCTAAGGGAGATTTCTCCCCTGTAGGAATCACAACACAGGACAGGGCAGACTCACCACAAACTGGGGTCAGGATGCAATCAGGGTGCCTTCTTGATTAATATTTTAAGTATGTTGGCAGAGGTCTCCCATGCTTCTGCACATGGCTAGACAACTGTGAAGGATGACCATTTACCTGTCTTCTTAAAAAAGAAATAACTGAGATGAGATTACAAACACAGTGTCTCCAGGCCTCACTATGCTTCAGGAGCAGACCTTTTCCTAGAGATTGCTCCCCTTATACTGGTCCAGAGATCATTTTGGGGGCTTTTCCTTTTCTTCTTCAGTTAAAACATACTAGGTTAATCAAAGAGCTCCTGGTTAAGCTGTTAATGTTAATCTGAGTCATGCTCACAGAACTAGTGGCTGTGTAAGCAGCTCAAAAAGCAGATACACTAAAAATGTAACCTCTAGCAGAAGGCTGGTGATGGTTAAGTGGTTATGGTTTTCGCTGCTGGTAGAGTTCCTGTTGTCCTCAAGAAAAGAGAAGCGGTTCACCTATAGAAAGCAACATCTTCACAAGACTATGGATCTGTAATTTATTGGTTGGAAGAGCTATTCTAAGATGAAGTCTGTTGTGATAATAAAGAACACTAAATTGAAGCAATTCAAGTTTTGCTAGAAGCCTTTGGCACATAAATTTACTTAACACAAACAAAGCATTCTTCAACAAGGGCTAGCAGCTAAGTTCCATAATTCCACTATTATTTGCAACCTTTGATATTAAAAAAAAAAACAAACTATAAAAAATGGCCTTTTAAAAATGTTTGTGTCACTCTTTGATCCAGATTCCTTCAAAATGTCAAAATATAGCCTAGACAATGATCAGTTCAGTGATCAGTATCACCTGTTGTGACATAGGTATCTTCAACTGCTGCTTTTTGTGTGAAAAACGCTTCGTAACTACAAAGCAGACGAAGAGGTTTTCCCTCCCTACCAGAAATAGAACACAAAATCTTTGGATTTTGTTGTGTTAATCGAAAGACTGACTTTTGAACCCACAGTAATCAAAGTGAATTAGAAGATAGTGTAGGCTGTAAGACATAGTAAAGATTTTTGATGATTCCACTTGAAGACAGGACTTTCCAGATGATTATAATAAAATCATCACGAGCGTGCCAGCTGACGTAGATTATTAAGTAGCACTAAACAATCTCTTAGCAGTCATAGTTTATCTGTTCCATACAGACTCACCTCATCTGTAAACAAGCAGGGGAAGGAACTGGGTCACAAGTGCTCTGAGCACCAACTTCGATTAAAAACAGACAAACAAAGAAAAACGCATTAAAATATGCCAAAAAGATAAGGATCCTAGAGCTGTGACTAATCTAAAGCAATACCATAGGTCAGGTATTGAGTTAAGTACACAAAGTGTATCGTAACAATAAGCTCCAGAGTGTGGTTCAAGTGTTTACAGAATTTAGAAGTTGTATCCTGCTGACACGGACTTTGCTCAGGGATACAGATACTTTTTTCAGACTTTACAGAATTGCTTTTTTCAAACTCAAACGCAGAAACTTCCTTATGTAGCTAGAATCTGTGCTCTGTGGTTCTGCCACCATGTGAAAGTGAACTGCAGAGAAAGTCACTTATTCCTAAAATAACCATTATTCCGATTGTCTTGACAAAAAAAAATAAAAATAAATGGTTCAAATTAAGCTGGTATTTATTCTGGAATAGAGCATCTGCATACAAAACTAGTCTGAAAAATAACTCTGTAATGCCAATTTCACTTTTTTTTTTTTTTTTTTTTTTTTTTTTAGTGACTGGAAGTTCTGGTGAGCACTGGAGAATATAATATTTTCTGTAATAATCTCTCATATTTTCTCATCTGTAATGAGAATGCAGAACACATAAACTTCTTTGTCTGAAGTAAGCGGGCTTGCAGAGAGTAGTCAAAAGCCAGAATTAGCAAAATATCTGAAGATAAAAAGTACATTGCATCATTCTTTAAAATGAGCTCTCAGATGTTATTAAAGTTATTAAAGCAGTACTGTAGACATAGATTTATTTACCTTTTTTTTAATTTAAAAGCTAACTTAATATTGTCTGTATTTTATCTAATAAATCAGACATGTCCAAGGCTGGGCTACGTAGGTTCGTATAGTCTAACTTGTGTTTCTTGGTCAGGATCTCCTATCAAATAGCAATAGGACAAGAGGAAATGGGCTTAAGTTGCACCAGGGGAGGTTTAGGTTGGACATATAGAAAAATATCTTCTGTGCTGAAGACCTAGAACAGGCTGCCCAGGGAGGGGGTGGAGTCATCATCCCTGGAGGTGGTAAAAAAATGTGTAAATGTGGCACTTCAGGACATGGTTTAGTGGTCATGGTAATGTTGGGTTGATGATTAGACCCAATGATCTTAGATGTCTTTTCCAATGATTCTATGATTCTACTCTATGAAATGCTACAGGAGTTTGAGCACACAGGTTGATACCACCATTAAGTCAGTTGCTTTTTGCATGTTTCTGCTGAACTACTCACCATATGAAACTTTTAATTTGGTAAACTAGTACCTGGCAATGAAGCACTTCAACAAATTCCATGCTTTGGGCACCATTTTGAGCCTACTGGTACCTACCATCACACTTTTACCACCTCAAATTTCTGATGCATATTTATGGAACAGCAACATCAGTTTGCTAAATTGAGAATGTCTGACCCTTTATTAAGAGTTGAAATTGAAAGGAGGTTTGCTTTCTGCCTTTTAAATTCACCTGCTATATTTTCCATCAATACATAAAATAATTTATGTAATTTATTTCATTAACCCTAATTTATGTAATTTATAAAAAGGGTGGGGAAAAAAACCCTAGGATGTGAGACAGTCTTTTCATCTGACGACACCAGCAATTTAAAAACCATTCTTACTGTAAAAATCTTCAAGCTGTGTATAGGAATTAAAGTGACATTTAATCTGTCATACCCAAAGCCCAGCCAGCAGACAGGGATTTGGACTCATCATACCCAGATGCAGCTGAATTTTAAGCACTGTTAGATGTTCTGACGCTACAGTAGGTAAAACAAGTTCTAACTTTCAAATGCTCTGACTAGAATGGTGTAGTAGTGTCCTTGTATTCTCTCATTTATGCATCTCTAGATGATTCTTTCCAACAGTTCTAATGTTATTTTAATAGCTTTAGGTTTTGATGTGCATGATGGTCACCCGCTTGACTGGTGACTCATATCCCTCTTGAGAGAAGCTGTGGGACATGGGATCACCTTTCTGTATCTCATTTCGAATGGATCTCCTCAGTCCAAAAGTCTTTAAACTTCATCCGTCAGTTTTTATTGAAAACAGACAAAATATCCAAAATCTGCCTGCTCAATCATAATTGAACAGGAAGAGAAATGCACTCACTTGTAGCTCATTTTACAAGGAATCTATTGACTATACATGAGCTGCAAGTGAGACAGAAGCACAAGAAAAAAATCTGTGGATTCCTGGTTTCATGACATGTGTGTAGTCATTCTCAGAGGAGAGGACATGCAACATCCTAGGGTAGATGGGGAGAGTACAGAGGCAGGGGACTGACTCTGTTGTCCATCAAAACCTGCATGATAAGTTGTGACTGGTTGATAATGCATTTCTGCATCTGTCACTTTTTTCTGCAGACCACAGAATCACAGAATCACAGAATGTTAGACCTCCGAAGATCATCGAGTCCAACCCCCCTGCCAGAGCAGGACAAAACTAGGGCAGATAACTCAGAAATGCATCCAGACAGGTCTTGAAAGTCTCCAGAGGAGGAAACTCCACAACCTTTCTAGGGAGTTTGTTCGAGTGCTCTGTAACCCTTACAGTAAAAAAGTTCTTCCTCATGTTGAGGTGGAACATCCTGTACTTGAGCTTGAATCCACTGCCCCTTGTCCTGTCACAAGGCACAAGTGAAAAGAGCTTATGCCTTCCTCCCTGATGCCCAGGCCTCACTTATTTATAGACATTAACTAGATCCCCTCTCAGTCTTCTCTTTTTGCAAAACAAAAAGCCCCAGGTCTCTCGGCCTTTCCTCGTAAGGCAGGTGTTCCAGCCCCTTCATTGGGCAGTGACTATCTTGAGACGAGCCTTGAAGAAAAGGACTTGGGAGTGCTGGTGGATGAGAAGCTCAACATGAGCCATCAGTGTGCTCTTGCAGCCCAGAAAG
>WTSP01001450.1:11985-86630 GCA_025331215.1 Actenoides lindsayi | reverse complement strand
GCGGCCAGGACAGGTGACCCCAAACTGACCAGCCAGGGATCCAGCCCATGGAGGGGGGTTCAGTAGAAAGCTGAGGGGTCACGAGGGTCAAGTCTCTTCAATGGCCGGCATCTGAGGAGGACTCTGTCTGTCCTACCTTTGATCCTGATCCACATGTTCCTGAACCTGCTTCCCATCTGTCACTGAGTCCAGCCTGGGTCATCCCCAGTGCTCGCTCCACAGCATCAGCAGTGATGGTGACATGTCATCAGGCGGTTGGGCTTGATATTGGTTTTGTATTTAATTTTATTGTTATTATCTTCATTAAAGCTGCTTTAGTTTTCCAATCGATATGTCTCTCTCCCTTATTCCCTTTCTCTTCCCTTTTGGGAAGGGAGAGGAGTTAACTGAGTGCATCTGTCATGGCCCTGACTCTAAACCTTGACAGTAGGGACAATAGTCAGATTATTATACCAAAATCCCAGACCCGCGTCTTAGAAAAAAGGAAGTGAAGGAAACGTGACCCACTGTAGCTTGGGGAGGCTGCATTTCCCCCCAGGGAACCCTTCCCTGTAGCCTAAGCAGTTAAAATGCACAATGTATTGTTTGCTTCACAGCAGCTACTTACGTGACAGCTCTCAGGGTTGAAGTACCATACATTACATTTTCTTTGGGTCAGAATGCTTAAAAAGCTGATATAAACAGGCTCCTGACAAACATGTTACACAACTGGAAGAGCCAGGAGGCATTGTTTTTGTATGTTTACAGCTTCTCTTCCCCCTATTCAAAACAATCCAGTTTACAGCTACATGCAGGTCGTCATAGGAGCCATTTCAAACCTTGAAAGCCAGTGATATCAATGGTGAACAGTGACAGATTAGCTAGTGAAAGAGAACTGAGGTGCTTATTCCTCATGATAATATCACCCACTTCATTCCAAATTACTTTTCCAAATATTTCTATGAAACCATTAACCCAAAGGGTGTTTCCCCTTACCTCAAACCAGTCTCTGTGCTGGAGCTGACATTGCACTACTATGGAGCAGGACTAGCAAATCCACAAAAAGATGAGGAAAGTGAAAGAGCAAAACCATGATTAGAGAGCAGCTGAAAAGTTTACCCAAAGGAGCTCTCTTTTTCTTTATCTGAGGCAGAAGAATGTTTTTCTATTATTTCTATTAGTTTCCTATTAAACTTAATAGGAGGCAGCAGTCCAAAAGGAAAAGCACCCCAAAATCTGCTGGAACAGCTGCTACCCTGAGGCTGTGTGAAGTTCACGGGTTAATTCTGCATGTGAATGTCCTAATCCTGCAGTTGCTAAGGCATGCATGGAGCTAACGGAATCTTATCACGTTATATTTCAGTGTGGTCAGAGGTATTTCAGAGATTTCATTGAAAAACGTGACGAGGATGTTGATTTATGATGTGTAGTTTGCCCGAGTGAGGAGTTAGGCCACTCTGTGTGCGTGTTTGGAATGGGGGGGGGAATGGGACGGACAAAATTTAAGCAATAAATTGATATTAAAGAGAAAGCAAAAATTACGATGACTTTAATCATGTAGGAAAAACAGTCTGGTTTGGAAATTGCCAAATGCCTGTGTATTCCCACTGTGGCTCTTGGAAAGCTGGCAACCATGTAAAAAGCTTTTTCTTTTGTTTCCAACAGGAAAACACAGATTGTTTTCTTACAGCAAACACAGAAAATGCACTGGAACTAAAAAAAAAACAAGATTCAGGGTCTATCTGATGGTGGCATAACAAGATCATGAGTGAAAAAAGAAAAAAACATTTATAACCAGTTACATGCCTATGTGGGGCCTTATCAACTTACGCAAACAGTGAAGATCAGACAAGTGCCAGTGGAAAAGTGTAATAAAGTCTCTAGAATGCTAGGCTTTAGCAATGTTGACACTTGCAGAAAGCAGAAGGTAGGCTGCTTTATAGAGCTTAATAAATCCCTTTTTTAGCGGGTGCTGTTTGCTTGTCACAAAATCACATCTCTAACAAACACAGCTGTCGGTGCAGTTTGGGATGAAGAGCAGTATCCTCATCCCTCGGTTCCCCCTGATGAATGGACAGAGCCCCTTTTCAGCAATTGGTCTTTTTTCAACACCTTCTGAGCCATCAAAGTCTGTAAGAGACACAGCAAAAAAGTTTAGCTCCTGGGATTTCAATGGGAAAATTAAAGCAGGAGATACCCGATATCCAGGTTGGTTTAAAATGAGTCCTTTGATGTGGTAAAAGGGGAGAAAAAGTAATTTTTTTCTCTCCATTTTCAGGTTATTTGCTATAGTATTATAGTTTTAATATATTTAAATGCCCTCACTTATAAGCATACAGACATACATATCCATTTCTCTTACTATTAAATATAGTCCATGTATTTTACATTGATATTTCTCCATAACATAAACCAACCAAAAATCAGTGCAAGCTAAGGCCAGAAAAACTGGCTTTAAAGTGGTGTATTCACCTTGCTGAAACAATTTTTTTTTCTATATAATGAATGTATTTTAGTATGTGATCTCTTTTTTTCTTGAGTCTCTTTCTCAAAAGGGGTAAAGACTACAAAGCAGTTTATTAAAATAAGTTAAAAGAGCATAACTTATTTGGCCAAAGATTCAAGGGAGGTTATGAGATTTCTTTCTATACACATAAAAGGTTTGCATTTGAAGTGAGGAGAAGAATGACAAGCAGACATCTGCTCCAGCATTTCAATTAGGTCTTCTGTCTACATAGTATTGTTTATTTTATTGGCAGATCCATGCTCACTTTAGAGCTTTATCCTACTATTACTGCGTTAAATGGAAAGTTGAGATTTTCATGGGACCTCTCAACATGAGCTATTTTTGCTTTGAGACAGGCACCAGAGGATTCTGAGGCTTGTCATGAAAGAGGGAGTGATGTCAAGCCTGGCTTTAAGCACATTAGTCTTGGACACAAGGAAATCTTATGTAAGTGGAACCTATTCCCTGTTTTCTTGGCAGATTTCTGATAGGTTCACTGTGCCCTGATTGATTTCTCTTTTCTTGTTTAGAGCAGCATTACCTGTAGCACGCTGGCCAGCCTCTACAAATCATTTGCTACATGTTCTTGGACAGATATCAAATCCAGAAAGAAGTTTAATTAACCTTTGTGGTCAAGCTGATAAGGCACAAACTTATTTGCAGCAGTAACTATGGCTAAATATAGATGGTTAAGCTTGATGAAGACATGAGCTGCCAGTATGTCCTTTAAGCTTCTACTTCCCTCTACATATCACTTTGGAAGTTGCCTTTTATGAGCTATCCCCTGCTATTAAACTTTAGGTAGATGCAAATTCCTGGGAGGTCTTTGGCATGCAGCTTAAATCTCTGCATATTTCTATCCAAGGAATAAGGGCATAAGCTAGTGCTGTCACCTGCCTGGTTTGAGGCTAGATTAATAGGAATTCAAGGAACCCAGCAAGGAACACTGGAAAAGACAAGCAAAGTCTGAAAGAATCCCCACCCCTTATTTTTTCTTATTTAAAGAAAAAAAGAGAGACATCGTGAAAGAAAGTGTGTTTTGGCTTCATCCAAAGCCTACCACACTCCCAAGGAGTCTTGCCACAACCTTCACCAGCCTTGTTGACAGCTTTAAATTTCCCACCCACTGCTTTCTTGAGAACACAGCTTCCAGCAGTCCCCATCTCCATCAACCCGAGGAGCTGCAACTCAACAAATTCACTCATTTTGCACCACTGAGAACAGGCTGCTGCTGCATCTGCTACATGTTTGAAAAGGCCTGACTTGTCCCAAATTGTTGAGTCATATTTACTATGTTCTTTAAGGACACATACATACACCAATTTATAAACACAGGACTAGGAACAATCTGCGTGCCAAAACTGTTCAGACTTATTTTGGAAGTAGATTAGACCCTGGTTTCCATGCACACCCTTTCTGCAATTGCCAAAAAATGAAGGTCATTTAGAAGTGGTCTCTGCTGCTGTTCAGGATTGGCTTGTTTTGCCTTCTACTAGCCACCCTCCCACAATTACAACAGGTCCTGTACCCTGTACTGAGCCCATAAATGCTACATGCATTTCTTAAGTCAGCATCAAGATTCCTGCCAAAGGCCAGATGTTGCCAAAGAGGCATCACCTTGCCCTGTGATCTCCATTCCTGTGAGGAACATCTCCACAGACTCTTCCTTCTCCTCCATACACCTCTGTACTCCATGCAGAATAGGAGAGATGGTTTGCTGACAGATCAGAAGCCAGGAACAAGGAATTGTGCAATTCCTGTCCGTCGGCCTTCTGTGTTAAGATCTGCACGTGGGTAGACTCCAACCCTGCAGACATCAGATGCGAAGTCAGCAGCAGACAGGTCAGTCTGCTATGTGGAGGTGACCAGATCTCCCACTATGGTCAGGCTGCTCTGGTCTTTGGAGTCAAGTGAAAAAAACCTCAGGGCTGAGATGAAAGGCAGATAGGGGCCCAAGGCCAACATTAAGGACAATGCAATTTCAATTACAGCTACAGCTTTACTGCCATAGCAGAATTTTGCAAAACCAGGTAAGAACACACGTACACAGATTCTTCACTGAACGCATTCACTGGGTCACCCCACTATGTGCAGCGATTAAGCTTCAGGCAAAGAAGCAAGGTCTTGGCTTCCTCCAAAAAGTTTTCCCAAGTGCTAATTTCTACTGTTGACATAGCCGGAGAAAAAAAAAAAGAAAAAAATAATAAAAAAATGCTGGTCTTTCACTTGCCTTAATCCTGCTAGTTTGTACCTCTAGACAGCTAGGACAAAAGTGGACCAGCATGAAAATGAAAACTACTGGAACAAATATTCCTACTAACTTGCAGCATTCTCTGCACTTCAAACACATACATACTCTCAGGAATAGCACTAGCTCACATTAATTCAGGGCATTTCATACTCTGTGGCTTCCCAAGCTGTTTTAAGGGTATTGTATGGCTAAGTGATTTCCATTTGTAGGCAATGCAGAGCACAGAGGATAATATGCAGAACAGAGGATAATAATAGTTGAAAATATAAGGCAATTTTTCTAGCCATGCAAATTCCACCCAACTGGAATCAGACCACCACGGGATTACTATCTTCTCCTTTACTGAATTTACCTCCCATCATCAATTTTTATCTGTATTATTGCTCTTTCTGCAAAACATCATCTCCTAATGATATGCATGATGGATGGGAAACAATGGTCTAAATGCTGTGATAAAAGGTGAATGAGTCACCTACTGAATTGTTTATGGCACCCATTCAGAGTCTCTGAAAGGTGCTATTCAAATACAAAATGGCTGAGATTCTGTTATCAGATTGTATCCAGCAAAAGTAAGTAGAGGAATTACAGATATCATGCCCACTCTACTGGCATTGAAAACTAAAGAAGCAAAACATCAAATACTGATCTTTGCTAAATTCACAATGCAATTGCTTTCTGAGGTTACTTTCCTGAAAGTGTAGTTACTTCTCCTTTAGTGATGTTTTTCCTTAGAACTTCACATCCTTCATGACACTGGGAAACTCATAAATCAACACAAAAATTAAAAGATATCCAAAACAAAGCCTTTATTGGCTGGTTTTAACAATCAACATCTGAACATACCTCTCAGGTCTTTATTTTTGTAGAGTTCCTTTAAAAATTTTGTGGTTTTTGACAAATATCATCATAGTAGTTCTGCTCTAAAACACAGCAGGGTTGTGTGGAGCCTTTCCACTCATTATATTGGCGTTTTTATCAAGACCACGCCTAAAATTTCACTGTGTTTTCCACTGGAACAAATCAGAAAGTATCTGATTTGGTACATACATGACTGACTTTTTAATGGGTATGAGTCAATGGATGCTTCTGGATCACTTGCCAGAGATTTGATAGTTTAAAAGTCAAGTTTCCTGGTATTTTTAGCTGCTGTTTTATTAGGAAAAAAACAAACCAAACCAAAAACAAACAAACAAACAAACCAATCCAAAACCCAAAGCCAAACCAAACCATCAGCTATGTGGTGAATTACTCTAGACTTGAAGTACTGTTCCAAATTTTTTAAATATTACTGGAACAGTAAAAGCATACTTAGGAATGCAGAGGTCAACTTGAAGATATCAGGTGTTACTCCACTATCTTCAGTGATTAAACCTTAGAGACTGCAGAAGAAAAAAGAGCAAAACTTCCTTCTAAAGACCTTTCCCTAATCTCTACAACTGACATTCATTCTGACCAACAGACGCTGCCATATAAGCTCAATGGATATTTACTTAGGCCTTGCTGCTGGTTCACTGTTTTTACCTAGACAACAAGATTCATGGAAACACGTATCAGAATCTAATCGCAGATGAGACAGTGTAAACGAGCCTTGCGTGACTGTACTAGAGTGGCTCAACAGGTTTTGGTCCGTGTCTTGTATGCTTCTGAGTGCTTTTGATTTACGGTGACATCCCATCAGATTTCCATCCAGGAGGACAATTTAATATTGGTTTGGAAACTTCTTACAGCAACCCGTTCTTATTTTGCCCCAGCAAATATCACCTGTAATCGTTGTATTTACTTATTTATTAGTTGCATGCACTAAGTAGTGTGTTGAGCAATTTGGAAGATCCTTTCTTGTTCTGCGTTTGTTTGTTTGTTTCTTAAATCAAAGTAACTTGTCAGTGAATTAACTGGATGCAACCATCTTGGCAACTGTGTTGACCTGTTTTCACAACAAACTTTCAGGTTCCTGCTTGTCACTGACCCAAGGGTGAGAAACTGAGCTTTTATTCCTCAGGTGGCACATGCTCCAAGAAAACAGTTACTGTGCGTCTTTCCATTGACTTCACTGATCTCAGTGTACATTGCTCATTTATTGGCCACATATTTACTTATTGATCAATGCCTTTAATATGTTACCAAAACAAAAGGAGTTAGCAGGTGTTCTTTCTACATTCATACACAGATTGAGCTGGTAGCTGGTCATGCAGAAGATGAAAAGGGATTCAAACATCCAATTTTCAGTTGAAGTTAGTGAATGCTGCAGTATTATCTACGTCAGAGATGTTTCTCTTTTCTGTCAATCAGTTTCAAGCAATACTTCTCAAGATCTAACTGAAATCCAGGAGGCTGAAACAAGTTCAGGGAAAGCTGGTGCCCTGAAGAAATTTGTTTGAGGAAATGAAAGTTTAAGCCCCTTTGGAGATAATCTCAAAAGGATGATCAAGATTTTATGCAATTAGTCAAAGCTGTAAGCAGATAGAACTACATCCACAAACACTGAGGAAGCTTGGGTTTACCTGCTGTGAAAACAGTATTTTTACTGTCAACTGTTAACCATCAAAAAGGAGAAACAAAACATCATCTGAACAAACTGGGTAATTGCATATAAATGCTCTCAATTTGCTTCTTTAACCGTTCTTTCAGCTAATTCCAGTTTCTTGGATTTATATGAAAACATGACCAAAGCGTAATGAGATTGGACAATCTTTGAGAAGGTCTAGCAGTACTGCACTCCTTACACAACTTCTTTTCCACTAGCCCTGAGACCACAACTTTTATGATAAAAGTTCATCTAACTTCCTTTCAGTCCTATGTTATGACCTGTATTGTGTGAATAACACTATAAAAGAGCTCATTTCTGCCCAGACATTTCAAAGGGCTCCGTAGACATCCCATATAAACACTGCAGATATCCAACAGGGCATAAGATGAAGTCCACCTTTTCTTTTGTTTAGATAATTACAGTCTAGAAATAGTAGCCATGTCTGTAAACTGTTATCTTGTTACAGATCTATTGGGAGGTGCTCCTTTACGTCATGCCCTTTCATTCAATATTGTTAACGTAAAAATGTGCAGTACAATGCAGTCAGGTTTGTTATGGTTACTAAAGACAAGGATCTACACATTCCCCCCCTGCCTTTATGGAGGCAACTTTAGCCTGATGGTTTTGTTCCTCCACGCATGGGTACCGTATCTCTTGGTACTAGTGAGTCAATGGGGTGAATACTATGCCAAAGGGAGAATGATTGCTGTGTGTGACGAGCTTTCCGTGTCACACACAGCCAGGGAAGCAAGGGAGAAGCTGTATTTCCCACCTACACTCCTAGCTCAATGGATCACCAAGTCTGAATCTGGCTGATTTGCTTTGTAACCCCACCGAGTGATTTGTAAAGCTCAATATTAAATCACTCCACTAGGAAGAATTTATGATGAATATCTGAAAGTGTCATGCACATGACTTCGTCACATAGAAGCTGAAACATGGAGGACTACATTGATGCGGTGGTGCAGAACAAATTTTCAGGAAATATGTCTGTTCCCCCAGTAAAAAGTAAATCTATTTATAGAGATAAAAAAGATAAAAAACCAGTGCCTACCTCCAGGGTTGGATGGAGAGGAATAAAGATACACAGGATGAGTGACTGCCTATATGAACTGCACTGCAACCTCTAGATAGGTGAAAATTCATTATTCATAAAAATGTCGAATCATTGGCCTCTTTTATGTAACATTGGTTCATCTGACTTGTGGGCAAGTTCATGTGGAGAAATACCCATCATTTCAATTAAGAAAAATAATAGGCCATATTCTCCTGTAGAGTGATTTGTCATTGCTGCACATCAGCAGGTTTTTATACTCACTTAAATGTATATTCACCCAATATTCTGCTTTTCTGTTCCTCCTTAGATGTGGTACTTAGGGACATGGTTTAGTGGTGACTTGACAGTGATGGGTTAATGGACCTGATGATCTTAAAGGTTTATTTGAACCACAACGATTCTGTGATCCTTTCAGTTCCCAAGTCCACTACATCAGTGAAATGGAGCACCACAACCTGGAGTAGAAAAAAGGCAGAGATGCAGAAAATGCCCTTAGCACAGCTGAATCTTCAGAAGGGCCCTGTGGCTTTCAGCAATCCCGGTTTTCTGATAGGTGGGGCTTTCTCACAAGCAGGGCTTCCCCGGCCAGTTCTCTGGAACTGACGGATCTTTCCAATAGGTTTCAGGTTTACATGAAAACAATATACTATACTATTTGCTTTAAAATGGTTCAGTGTTTGGTTTTGGATTGGAATTCTTGATAATGAGCTTGTCAATAAAACAGACTTAAGAGATACTTTTTAAACTTTCTAAGTTAAACATTTTACCTGCATACACACACACACAGAACAACAGGCATGAAAGCCCACAAAAACAGCTGTTAAAGTGCCTATTAAAGGTCACAATGTCAAGACATATTGAGTATTAGGGATATCAGGAATATTCAACTTCAACAAAAATCAGAGATTACTAACATGGAAAATGTGGAGTAAAACCCACACATTTAAATAAGGCTTTCACACTATTCAAACAATTAAAAGTCAATGCTATAGAAATATATGCTTGCAAAGTTAAATAGTAACAGGTTAGTTAAAAAGCTATTTTTCTAAATCAGTGTTATGTGTCAATACAATCAGAATATTTATTACAGTATAATAGGGACTATTTTAAGCAGTCCTAATCCTCTAGAAGCTTTTGGTAATAGCATCATAACACAACACTTTTTCTTCTCATACTCACAAAGTTTTTTGCTTAACAGCAGTAAGAATGGCAGATGCTGGAAAGGAAGAGTTATTTGATCAGTTCCTTTCAAGGGACTTGCATTGGTCCTGGAATTTATACCCCTTATTTTATTGGTTAACAGTATAATTACATCACTTTTATATTATTAATAATGCTAGAAACATAATGCCAAACATTAACTTTGTAAATGACTTGAAATAGGCTGCTGGATATTTGATGCTAAAATATCTTTACTGTGTAATTTATAAAGATTTCAATCTTACCACATGAATGCACTACAAAATTAATTGCTCGTATTATACTTTGAAAGGCAGCCATGTGACTGTTCTTTTATTAAGGTAAACCATAATATACTTACCTTACTCACATGCTCAGTGGTCATACCTTCTTTTGTCTGTCCATGCAAACACTTCATGGTTTCTGTTTGCACAGTGCTATGGCCATTAGAGTTAGAAGCTTTAATACAGTGAATAAATACCTCCATATGACAAGCTGGCTGCCTTCTATGTTCATGTACTGCTGTATTCAAAAGCCTGACACAGGCTACTAATTTCAGCTCTCATTTTGTCATCAACACCGCATCTGACATTGTCCTTCATGGAGTTGTGTTAGGACCTTCAGCAGGGCCTTATGAAGCTCTCAGGTCACAAAAAAGCCATTTTATGCCTGATTTGGAGTGATGTGTGAGTGCAGAGGAACTGGAAAGAAACACAGAGCAACAACATTGCAGAAGGCTCTTTTCCCCCAACGTGGAAGATTTGAAGTTTGGGGACATAAGACCATGCAAACACCTCACTTACCACTGTCCTAGTCAGCCCAAGAGAAAGGAATCATCTTCTGGAGGCATCTCTCTCTCTTTGAGGACTAAGGGAAATCTATATGAACCCATAAGGCCAGAAAGCTGTCTTCAGATGGCTCAGGTTAAGTGAAAGGAGTCCTACTTAACATGACAACATACATCCTTCGAGATTTTAGCTCGTGAAAAAAATACCGAGACTTTTATAAACCAGCTGCAGCAGTAGAGGCTCATTTAAATATCTTTTACATAGGCTTTGTGGTATATCTGCACTTTGCTGCTGTCAAAGTGACAGGCAGACCTGCCTTCAGGAAATGGGATGTCACTGTGTTCTCTGATTCACACAAGGCTTCCTGAAGCCTTGGCAGTGACTATGCCAAGCGTCAGGTTGGGTACCACTGGGTGTAGGCTGCTCAGTACTACTTGAGTGTACTACTTCTTTAGTAATTTATAATGCTTTTTTAAAGAAATATGAAGAACTGAAAGTAAAGCCATGAAGCAAACTAGACACTCCATAATGAAAGTCATCATGTTCTAGGTTCTTCCTGAATTTCTCAGATCTCTCTTTATTTCTTTTTTTCTTTTTTTTTTTTTTTTTAAGCAGCTGATGTCACATCATCAGTATTTTCTTAAATAAGTAGTGCGGTTAAAAAGGCAGCACAAAATCTTGAAGGTGTTGTTTTTCTTCCATAGGCACTATGTAGAGAGAATTAGGAACTATCCCTGTTTATCTGGTGTTTATCTCAAACATGCGTGAACTACACGGAGTAAAAAGAAGCTATTTGTAGAGAACAAATATCTGTTTCCTTATCTACTTTTTATTCAGGTCATTGAATCTTAGCTGGCAAACAAAAATGGGTTTGTGGCTCTGAGACTTATCAGTCTTCATCAGAATTGTTTATTTACAAGCAGTTTCTTCAGGTTGACTGTATTATACAGTAAATCCAAGTGTTTTATAAGCTAAGAGTCTGCACTTAAGCAAACTGATAAAACCCTATTCACATGAACAGTAGCACATCTATGCTTTTGACCCAAAATGTTTACTTACAGCCAGAGTATTAGTTTCAGTCTAGAGGTTTCATTACGCTACAGTAGCAGAATTATTTCTGTGACTGCCAAAGGTAGCTCAGTGTAGACCCAGGGTAAAATATCAGGGATCCCCTTGATTCATCAGAGGCACATCCAGAGGTTCATACAGAACATGCTGCATGTCCATCCTTCCTCACCTGCCACCCTCAACTCCACAAAAATCACCAACCCCTGCTGCAAACTCATCACTCCCTGTGTTTCTCATTTGGATACCCTTCGAATCCATGAATTTCCCTCTCTGTGGAGTATCACTGAAGCTCCTTTACATAAGTCAGCTATCTGGCAGCTACATCGACAGCAACAGCAGCAAACAAATCTGCCAGCTCACCCCACACCCCATGCACTGGGTGGCTAGGTCTCTCTGGCTGGTAGACAGTTACTGAAGTTACCATTACACAAACCTTCAGGGTCCATTGCCTGAGAAGGAATAGGAGTAAATTCCTCTTACTGGTCAGCTATTCCTTTTCTCTTTCTGTTTTGAGGTTTCTTGTGCTTTCCTTGGAAGGCACTATTTGGCTGGTCATTGCCAAAGGCACTTTACAGGATTTGCAGGTTTGGCTGTTGGAACCAGCCTGATAGACCTCTTTGTAAATGCGTTCTTGGTGTTTTCCTGCCGTAACTGCTTCACAGCAATGCCCAAGAAATCACAGAAGGGCTTCTTGAACTACCAGTTCCTGAGAAGACTGTACTTGGAGTCTGCCAGAACCAATTCCTCTCATTCCAAGAGGAAGGGCTATTTTATAACCCAGAGAGGTGAAATGTGCAGACAGGTAAGAAGGTCCTAGGAGGGCAGAGTGTAGGTAGAAGAGACAGGCAGTTCCAGCCTGTGAAGGCTAAATCCTTGTGAAGGAGGACGTCTCCCTCTGTGAGCACTGAGGATTACTTTGGATTCAGATTAGGGCTCCTTTCTCCTTGAGACACTAGCAGTTTTCTTTAAATCTGAGCAGTGTCTAATTTAGAGAGCTGAAGGATAAAAGAATACTCCCTTTATCAAGCTATTGCCTTAAAAATACACAGATAAAGGCATATAGACTGAAATTAAAGTAGTATGTGTACCATTGTCCCTTAGAAGCTTTGCCTGTGTGTGCAGTTTATTGCAAATACAGTTCCAAATCTATCAAGACACTGAGATTAAAAAAAAAAAAAAAGAGACAAAATGAAAACCCATCTTGAATAATTAATCTAACAAGAAAACCCAGTCTATTCAAATCTTCACATTTCTTTTTATTTTCAGTAGAAAAACTTATCCATATTTATCCTTTTCCCCTATATTTACCCCAAACCCCACCTCCCTGTTGTTTCTTAGAGGATGCTTATATCCCCAAATACCAACATAAATAATTGGATCTTTTCTGCCCATTTAGATGTAGTTCAGTAGTATTTTAACATGATTTTCACTCTGTTGGCACTGTCTTGTGAGAACATTTGATTGCAGAGGTAGATGGCAGAGTTACTCCCCTGCTTGTCTCAGCCTTACAAGCTTTCTGTTTAGTTAATACAGTTTCGAAGACATGTATAGTATTTCTTAGAGAATCCATATCTTCAACTCACAGCCGTGGTTGTAACTTACCTTAACAGTCATACAAGCACAAAACTAGAATCAGGAAAGTTGTTGCACTTTCCTGTTCCATAATTTCTCCAGCAGCAGCAAAACAAACCCTCACAAAACCTCTCAGTGGGGAGTAGAACGTTGACATGGAGTGTATCTCCATGAAACACTTCAAGTTAGAGAGTTAATGGACCAGATCCCCCACTAGCTAAAACTTAAGGCAGCTGAAAGAGCATGGGTTGCTGACAGCAATTGCAGATAGAGCCTGTTCAGGTGCCTCCTTCAAGGCATGCCCATTTTTTTCTTACCTTTTTGACAGAAATGAGGTAGAGAGGCCATACATGCCAGGAAGGATCTCCAGAATTCTCATGTACCGAATAATCTTATTTCACTGCAGCAGAAAAAAACCTCCAAGGACAAACTGGATAAGGATTGTAGACTCATATCCACCTAGGCATGCTGGAAATTACCTCCTCTTTTGCATATCTTTATGTTTCTTGTGTTTACTTCTCTTGTGTAATTTTTGCAATCTTCATCCTTTGAACTTGTTTTCTGTTTGGTAACTTGTATGATGTGCTGCCTCCTTAGCTAAACAGATAGATAAAATAAAAAGTTGACAGGAATAATATAAATAAGGTTATTATTATTTAATAAGTGAGTCACAGCTCTATGAAATGCAGGGGCATGGAGTCATCAGCTCTGTATAAGTCAGTATGGCAAATACAATCTTAGGCTTCATTACTGTAAGAAGAAAAAACTAGTCACCTCCCTCCTACCAGAAACAGAAAGACATTATTACATATAAAAATGAAACTCATTTCACTATTAAGTTTCCTAATTTTTTTAATAAAAAAATTATTTTTTTTTAATAAAAGGTCCTGTTTTGGAATACCAGATTGCTAATTCTTTTGCTTATCTTTCTCAATCCCATTTTCAGAAAAAAAAATAACCTTCCTTACAAAGGCCATAGCTTACAGAAAAAAAAATAGGGTAAGGAAGGTGGAAGGAAGGAAACATGATCATTCATAAGTCCAGCTTTTGCAGGCTGCTCTTCGTCCCAAAGCCATGATCTTTTTTTTCTTTCTTTTTTTTTTTTTTTTTTTTTAACCATCTCACAGTTTTCTTCAAGTGTGAGTGACCCAGGAGAGTTCTCCAAGCCAAGTGTGCAGTGGGACCTGTTGCCTCACTCCATGGAAGTGCAAACTTCAGAATTTTGAAGCTGCTGTGAGAAGAGAAACACACAATCCGCTTACTACAGGTTTTGGTCTTCTCTTTCAATTCAAATCAGTTTTGAAGCTGATTTCTTTATTTTAAGCTGCCTCTGAAATTTGTCCCATCTGTCCTCAGTTACCTGGTCCCTAGCACTCTTTTCTCCTTGGCTGTATTCTCCTAAAGCAGAAAGACCAACAACCCTTGTTCATTCCTCTTTGGCCCTTCCCACCTCCTAATGCCACAGACTGTTGGACCATACGCTCCACTACTGGGCTAATGCCAAGGGAGCTCTGCTTTAAGAAGAAAATCAAGACACAAGATCTGGAAATGGCTCCTGGAACACATCTTTAATAAGTTAACTGAAGACTGAGATGTGAACTGAAGGAAGCTGGAGATGAACACTACCCATGCTGAAGTTGTGGAGTTAAAATAGTCCCCCAGGCAAATGAAAAAGAAGTTGTTTCCTGCATTGTATTTCCCAGAAAACCTTTTTGTTGTGACTGAAATGCAACTAGAGACTTCCTTCTCAGCTGCTGAAGGGCTTACTGAGGTAGCCCTTACAAATACACAACTTTGCAGAACAAGGAAGAGAATCTAAATCCCCATGTCACACACGTAGTCTGTAGTAAAATTTACACTGCTGGTAATGCAACCCAACACCCCCCTCCCCACCCCTGCCAGGAGTATGACAAAAATCAATAATTCATGTGGTGTAACACAATATGTCACATTAATTGTCAAATCCACCAGAAGGACTGACCCCCGCATAACACTTCGATAAATCATTCATGAACAGATTTTCTTTCACTTTTGCATGGGGATTAAGGAGAGGGGACAAAAGGGGGAAAAGTGGATGTCATACCAGGAACAACATAGATGAAAATACTGTTGCACAGAGAGATAAAATTCCCCAGCCTGCTTCCCCAATTCCTTCAGGAGCAGCTATCTGTGCGTTTGAGAAGGTGTGTCTGTTTGCTGCCTTTTCCACCCGATACAGCAACAGAAATGCCTGCATCCTGCTCACTCTCCAAGAGCCATTTGACAGAGGAGTGTAAAGTCATGTCCTGTGCACTATGGAGATGACAGAGCAGTGCCTGTTTCCTGAAAATCGTGGTCAACGTAACAACTTTCAGGTAGTAGCATGTTAAAGGGGGCTATTTCTTGTATAGGCTAAAGACTGGCAGGAAGTCAACTGTGGGATTGGGCTTTGAGCATGCAATAAAGCCAAAACACTGTCCAGAAGATGACTATGGATAAATTCAGCAAGGAAAGGAGATGCCAGTTTGCCAGGAGATGAGGAGGGCTGATGAAGAACTTTTGTGTACAGCACTGTGTTGTGCAGGAGTTCGTTAGGGTAAATGTCATGGTAGATATGTTCATGGATTCTCCTGGGAATCACCTGAAGGCTGCAGAACCTGCATGCTGTTCCCACAGCTCCCCCTCTTCCTGGAGTGTTAAAACTTGCCCAAATAAAGATCAAGCTAAACTCCAAAGGTCCCAAGTCCATAAGAAGAAACTTTGGACCAGGTTTGCAGTGCACTTATCTTGTGAGGATAAACAGCTGAGGAGAGCCCCCTGTCTCAACACACATCTGTGAGGATGTAGTGCCCGCTCTCTCCCACTGACATGTCTGAGGGAACATCCTCACGACTGAATTAGGTCCATCATTATTCTTCTTACTAGAGTTTGCACCCTCATAGCAAGGTGCTGGATTTTGCTCCTGAGTATTTCACTTTGAAGCCCATCCTTGTGGTTTTGTGCAGAGGATTGCTTACTTGCTGTGCAGAGAAGCTGAGAAATGTTCCTTTCAACACATGGCTTAAGAAACAGAAAAGCTGAGAAGGGGCATAGCAGCTGCCTCGATTCAGCTGTCAAGAGTCACTCTGAATTTGACTGTATTTGGGTCTGAACTGTTTCCCAAATAAGATGCATAGTGAAAAATAAATGGAAACAAAAGAAAGTGGGAATGGAGTGGCAAAGAGGAAAAGAGATTTTCAGGAGCATTTCTCTCCATAGCTACAACTGATGAGTGACAGTGGGAAGCAAGATGATGGGAAAGCAGCCTTATTTCTGACAGTGGCAAGTTCTGATGCACTGTGTGGGTTTTAACCCTGTTCATGAATGCAGGTGGGGGAAGCTGGTTCTGAAACTGCATCGCTTTTTTTGAGGGATTCCTCAAGTTTTGTATCTCTTACAATAAGCTACACACACTGGTTTTAACCTTGTGACCCAAAGAGAAAACTACAGAAGAACTGACTGAGTACTGAAGAAACAATTTTGAAATTAAGAGTTAAGAATTAACAACAAAGAGTTTGACAGACAAGAAAAGTTTGAAGTTCAGACTGAGTTTATAAAGGAGCAATAGCAGTTCAAATAAAGTACCAGGAACAAATACCTGAAAGTAGGAAGATGAGTAAAGGTCTCAAAGTCACTGGCAAGAAGGAACATTATCCTGGTGTGCACAGATGGCAGAACAGAGCACGAGATCTAGGACACTCTCACTCTTGGAGAGAAAGAAGAATGGGGCATAAAGGGCAGGAGAGCTGCAAGTGCTCTCATGACTCACAATGACTGGAAAGTACACGACTGTATTAAAAAAGTACATCTTTTTATACAGCTAAAAGGGGAGCTCATTCATTCCTCTCAGAACAGTAGATACTCCTTCACCACAGCGGATTCATTTGGCTCCACAGCAAAACATCACCTGAACAGTAGTTCCACAAACATAGGACCTAATAAAGTCTGTTTTCCTAGAGGATTCTGTCTTCTTGGTCCATTGAAACTTGAACTGAGTTACACTACATGGAATTTTAATTGAGCTACACTAACATTACAGGCTAAGAATGTTATGGGTGTGCCAGCTTTCACTCTGTGTATACATCTTAGTAGACATCACAAAATCCATCTGTCAGGTCAGAGTTTTCCTGAGGTGTGGGGCAATGAACCCTTGTTTCCAATACACAAGCATTTTGACGTCACGCTCTCGTGTTTATTCCCCATGCAATAAGAGGTAAATTAATCCTGAAGCTTCCCTTGCAGCAGAATGTCTTTAACAGAGATATCCTAATAAAGTTTCTTTCTTTCACTTGGCTAACATTTTTCTCTGGTCTTACAGAAACTTACAGAAACTTGAGGCATCTCACCATAATTTGAAATTGGCCAAAGGTGCAGCAAATGTTCTGGAGAACAGACAGTTGTTTACACTGGGGAAAATGATACTATTGTATAAAACATACTGCATAAATAAGAGGTCATTATTTAAAATGAGGATCTTTCCTACTAAGTCCTGGTGGTAAAGGTTGGAGTGAGCTCACTGACCAGGAATATTCCTCTTTTCTGGACACATTCACAAGGCTTTGGCAAGTGCCCTTAGTAAAGCAGAGCACACGTCTGAGTACTCATGGCTGCTTCTGGAAAATACTGTTACTGCAGACACAGGCTGGCTTGTGTTCAGCAGGGCTGGAAAATGTTCCCAGGTTCAAACATTTGCACGGCTGAAGGGGGCCTACAAGAAAGCTGGAGAGGGGCTTTTTACAAGGGCTTGTAGGGATCAGGGGTAATGGCTTCAACATGGAAAAGGGTAGATTTAGATTAGAAATTAGAAAGAAATTCTTCACTCTGAGGGTGGTGAGACACTGGAACAGGTTTCCCAGGGAGGCTGTGGATGCTCCATCACTGGATGTGTTCAAGACCAGGCTGGATGGGGCTTTGAGTAACCTGATCTAGTGAGAGGTGTCCCTGTCCATGGCACAGGGGGTTGGAACTAGATGATCTTTAAGGTCCCTTCCAACCAAAACCATTCTATGATTCTGTATTATTCCAGAGGGAGCAAAAAAGCAAAAGTGAAAGCATTTGCAGGAGAAACAAAACTGTAGGACTAGAGTGAGGTGTGTATAATTTGTAAAGATCACCTTAATTTCTGGATTCTCACCCTCTAGTTTTGACTGAGTATTTCCTTACTGCTGAATTCCAGAGCCAATAAAGATGGCTTCTCTACGACTTGCACTGGCTGCTTTCACTATAAATGTACACTGGCCCTCGTTTGTTTGATAACAAGGTCCTATCCTGACTCTTCCCTGATATTTACTCCTCACAAAATAGAAACTCTTTATGTCTGCAGATACACACTTCAGTGTACACTGGACTGTTTCTGGGATTAGTTTATCATCCAAAGCTGGTAAGAAGTGACAGGTATACCATGGGTGGCTCACCTAACTTAACGTGCCACCATCCTCTCTGGACTTTTTGACCAGGATAAATCAGATAGTACAGCTTCTACCAGTAGTGGCTAATGGGCTAATGACTGCTTTTAATGCACTATTAAGCAGTTTGGGATCCACGCAGACCTGTGGTATTCCTGAAGGATTTCTCACTGCTATCAGACTGTAAATTTACCAGTTTTGGCCACGCTAACTAAGGAAGTCTTCCTCTTCTTTACAGATTTGACAGTACATCCCTCCGTGCCTTTGCTTGTACATATATGTGTATACGGTTACATGTATCTATTAGATACGATATGGTGTGATATGATTACTACAATCTTGAAGGTGCCTGGTCCTAACTTCACCAGGCTGCCTCCTTGTCATATATCCTTGCATCCTGGTACAATTCTGGGCAGGGCCCATTGATATGTACTCACATCTGAGGTTTTATATCTGTGTCCGGAGTTTGAATCCAGTTTCTGTTGTATTGCTACCCAGTAGTGGGTGGCACTCTCAACCAGAAGGGACAATGTGAGCTATCTCATTAGCTTTCAACTGCATTTGCCCACTGTCTCAGAATGCTTTTTTTATATGCTGTCCCACCTATCCATGTACTGCCAGTAGAACTTCTGTCTTACCAACCTCCTGGGCAGCATTGGGCAGAGAATTGCCAGCTGGTTGAGAAAGGGTGGGATCCTGCTCCTCTACCCAGGGCTGGTGAAGCACATCTAGAGTGTTGTGTGCAGTTCTGGGCTCCTCAGTACAAGAGAGATATTGGATTACTTGTGTCCAGCAAACAGCCACAGAGCTGATTAAGGGACTGAAGCATTTGTCACATAAGAAGATGATAAGAGAGCTGGGGTTGGTTAGACTGGAGAAGAGAAGGCTCATGAGGTACCTCAGCCTTGTGTATAGTTGATGGTTTATTTTCTTGCTGTTTTTTGTATTTCAAGAAGATTCTAAACTGCTTATTGTACAGTATGGATGAGATATCCAAGAGGAATAATATATCTTACACAAGCCCTCTTCTCATACTTGTCTGTTAACAACTACTCTTCTGATCAGCTGAGTCAGCTGAGGGAGGTTTTGTGAAAGAAATGACAATTCTAGTGTTAGATGTCTGCTTATACCACTTCCACCTAAGCATTGCTTAGACAGTGTGATATTTAAGTCAATACACATGGTTCAGAAGAAATGAAAATACAAAAAGGAACAGAGGTGAAAAAAGAAGGCTCTGGTTTAGATGAAGGACATGACCTAATCCACATTTAAGCTAATAATAGACACAGGATTACTGAGGTCCTAGAAGGACTGAATTTTGATCCAACAGCCTCTGCCTAAGGGAGGGGATATTTAGTAGCTTCTAAAATAGTTGTGAAATGTTGCTCTAAGAGGAAACACTCTTTAAACTGTGCCTCAGCTCATGAAGTAAAACTCTAGTCATCCTCCCCAGTCCAGGTGCTCCACCAATGGCTTCCAGAACTGCCTGGATCTCCAGCTACCACCACAAAACACTGCTGGTTACCAAGGATTAAAAACCTCACTGCTATCTACATCAGGGCTATCAGGAGTTATTCTTGTTTAAACCGAACCAGAAAAAAGGGACACATCTCCTTCCTACACCACTGCTTTGTTAAGGGCTGTGTTACTAAAAGTTCAACATTGATCCTAAGATTAGACATCCAAAGAGAGCAACAATAGGAGAACCAAACTATGAAGTAAACTACATGGCATTTTCCTCACAGATGTTTCCACCCTTGGAAAAGGCAACATAAGCCCTAAGAGTATGTCTCACAATACGTATCAAATTTTCCATTAGTTTGTGATAGTGATGTGTGCAACGCTTTCACCGAGGGAAGGGTTTGGCCACATTGTGGGAATAACGAATATATTCTACGATCTACAGTTACTGGATTGCGTAAACAAAATAAGCCTTGATTGCAGTTCTGGATTTGGGAATTCTTCCCAAGTTTGATATAAATCGCTGGCATTTCTTGGCAGAGAACTTGTAAGCCAGCATTTGCATCTGTGATTTTAAAACTCAGGTTTCTGCCTTTTTCTTCTTCTTTTTCTTTTTTTTTTTTTTTTTCATTTTGACTTCTAAAGATGGCAAAAATACAAAAGCTCTAATGACACTGTAATGGAAACTGAACCTTTTGATACCAAGTCTTTAGAAAACCGATCCCTACAAGTAGATGGGCCCCGCCTTGCAGCAAATTGAACAAATAAAGAATAATTTATCTCTAGGTGCAATAAGCATCATACGAAAGTTTGCCAAAGGCTGGATAACTCCATAAAGCTGCTCAACAAGAAGCCAGGAGTGATTAGAAATGAAAGGTCTCACAACACCACCCTGAGTACTCAGCTCTTAATCAGGTTATCAGACAACAGGGCTTTTCTTAATTGATATAGCCTTTTAGCAAATGAGGGTGTTATCTTATAGGTGAGGTCATAAAATATGAGTCACATAGAGTCAATAGGATATCTAGCACAAAGGCGATGCTATGCATTATAGAGGCTGAAGATATTGTAGGTATTGTAGGTGCTGTTTACTTAAAGCCAACTGGTGTGTGTTGTGGCCCTCTTCGACCTTCAGAAAAAGCTGGTTTAGCCTCATTTTAAGCTATGTCTACTGTTCAGAGTAATTCTGCTAATCGTGATTTGATATTGTTGCCTGGGCAATGCCGTGTGACGTTTTGAACCCAGGACCTGATATCTCACAAACAGCTGAAGTTCCACTGAGTTCCAGTTCTCACATAGCTGAGATTTTGATTTATCTAAGATGAACGTGCGCTCTGAACACTGGAATTTGTGTGGATAAACTGGCAACCAACTCACTCATATTACATAAAGAAAAATAAGCATGATAAATGCAGTATTTCAGAGTTTTACCAAAATTTTATCCTCAGAATGGCTGCCAGTCAGAACTGGACTTCTTATCTTGGCCATCTGGCTGTGATGACTCCTGGTTTCATACCGAAATTTTGGCAAGCTTTTGGCTTTGACTTTCTACAGCTCTATAGGTACCTAACTCTGGTGTGGTACTCCTTCATGAAAACTAATGCCTTAGAGTTTTCTTAGCTTCCTTTTTTGTTTGTTAGTTTTTTCTTTTGTCTATAAATCAAGAGAATGAGTCCATAAAGAAAACCAAGGCATTCAGCTAAAACTTAGGAGAATCCTAGCAAAGCCCACTCATAAAAAAATACTTCCACACTAGAGTCATCATCTAGCTGCTAATGCTTGAAGTCAGAGAAAACAATGTATTGTGTTATGAGCCAGTCAAGAGAGCAGGATGCAAATAATTTGCTTTGAAATTACTTGTTAAACCAACCTGAAAATCTTTTAAGTGGATTAAAACATCTTGCGTACATGTAAGAAATGTTTTATTGCACTTCCAAGCCCTCAATAATGCTTTTAGACATAGAATTATGCAAATATAAAAGGAAGAAAGAAAGGGGGGTTTTCTTAACATAGAATATCTCAAGTTGGAAGGGACCTGATAAGGTTCATCATGCCGAACTCATTGATGCCTAACTCATCGGTGGTGGCAGTTAGACACCCATCTTTAAGGAATTAATTTCAACCTGACAAATACAGGGAGGAAGGAGAACCTAATGTGTTGTTAGTGTGTGCTGGGTTTCATTGTACAGCATCCCTAGCACAGAGTACACAGTGACTCAACTTTGCCATTCCACTACGAACCCCATCAGGGGCTGGTTTACCAGGCACACAGACTATGGATTCTTCCACCTTTCTTTCCACTTAGTTACTTAGTGCAATAGTCTGGCCAGCCATATCAACTGTAATGTCTTGTCTTAGACCAGAAATGGTGTTAAACATTATGTCCGATGGATAAATAACTTTGTTCTGTTAAAAAGGAGCAACAGCAGCAGGGAAATGCTTCCAAGCAGCAATGCAACTAGAATAACCAGAAGAGCAGCAGGTATCAGCTTACGCAGGAAAGTAATAAGCCTTAAAGATTAAACCAATTATGTTAATAATAAATTTGCAAGAGAATTTTCCAGTGTACCCTATAAAATGACCTGAAGGTTCAGCTTCAAATAAGGTGAAAAACTGCCCTTCTAGAGAGAGGTAAATCCCAACTATCACCTTACTGCCATTAGACCCATCCTGAGCACACTGCCCTGGACAGATCAGAGGGTTAAGCACTGCTTAAGCCAGCATTGACATTATTGATAAAAAGATTGTGTGCAATAAAAAAAAAGATGGAGACCATTCAGCCAAGAATCCGAAAGTGTAATTTGGATGTTGCTGCTTAGGTTTGAAAGCTCCACTGTCCTTAAAAAGACACTCCAGAAAAGCTGGAAATGGATTCCCTGTTTCATGATACAGGAGGTCTTTGTATCACTGAGTAACTGTGTCATACTACAGCGCTGTATAACAATGAATTTTAAAGAAAATTAGTTCACTTATTTGGTGTATAAGAGATAATACGTTAGAGTATATCATCCAGATGAGACTTGGATAATCTCAGGCTACACAGGTTTATCCTGATAATGAAGTACAAGTACTGAATGGCTTTGAGAATTAATACTGAAATGTAGAGTGTTTTTTCTACCAACACCGAGGCGACTCCGAGCCTTAGCTCCAACAGCTGTGATTTACCATCTCCCAACTGCTACAAGGTACAGTTCAACCTGTGCTGTAGTTCAGTGTATTCCTGTTAGAACAACTGCCATCAAGCCACAACATTGTGAACAGTCTTCCAGCAAGGCAGCTCTTTATATAGTTATGTAGAAGTACCAAATTTCCAGCTTTGCAAGGAGGTGAATGTGACTCAGCTTTTTAGGTGTCTTGCAGAAAATTACCCTGAGAGAGGAACTCAACGCACGGATTTTTATGATAGCATCTTTATGCCACAGGGAAGCAACGGGTGTGTTTATGGAGAATTAGAGGGAGATTTTGAGCACATTGCCTCACTGTAAGCCACAAAATCTGTGTTAATAAGCCTTGCAGTGGTAAATAATACAGCTAAGACAAGAACAAACAACCCATTCAATCTCTTTCTCACCTCCTCATTCCACAGGCTAGAATTCTTCTCCCACTATCAATAGTGTGGCTGCCTCAGTTGCACAGCAGTAGCCATCATGAGGTTCTAGGTTCGCTGCCTTCTCCCAACTGGCCAGCTCTGCAGAAGCAATGAATAGTCACAAAACTTAACTTCAGGGTTGCAACTCAGCCCCCTGACATGGAAGAGCACAGTCCCTCTAAGGTCAATGGAGGGAATCAAGCTCCTCCAGCGGAATATTTACATCATTAACTTAACATCCTGCAATTCTCCCCTAGCAGTGGAAGAGGTGGGATGCAGCTACGCGAACACAGGCACACAGAGGTTTCTTCATGAGTATCTGGCATCACCTGTGGTTGCAGAGGTAGAAGGGCACAAATTCATCACCCTGTTCATGCCTCTGAGGCATCCTGGGCCATTTAAAGTGCCACAAGGCTTTTTCATTGACCTCATATTCAGACAACTATATCCTACTTCTGGGGTCTAAAGAAGAATGTCCAAAATCAGGCTGCACTTAAGAGTCCCCAGTGCTCCCAGACGCAAAAAGATAAAGTCCTGAGGGAGGAAGCAATTTTTTTTTTTCTCATTCTTGTAACAATTCTTTGCTATTGTATCAAATAGTTTTCTTGAGTGATAGCAGGTTTCACTCTCAGCCCTATTTGGAAAAGAGAGAGGGCACAAGAATGTACACAAATATAAAGGAAAAATATGATGTGATGTATTATCTATAGCCACAAAAATGGTGTATCATACATCCAAGCCCAATCTCATAAGACCCATTGTCAACAGAGACCATGGAAAATTCCAGCACCTGTTTTCAAGCCATATAGACAACAACCACCTACATTTCCAAGCTTAAGTTATTGGTAGTCACATCTATAGAGAAATTAAACAGATACATCAAGAGATACTATTTTTAAGTTCATTTGCCAAAGATTAAAAGGGAACATTATATAATAATGAACTATCTTTTTTTTTTTTTCAGAATAGGAACATGTGATGTCCTTTCAATATCCTTGCTAAGCTGAATACTAAATATAAATTACTGCTGCTTAGTATTTACACTTTTATGGCACTATAGTTGCTGCACTAGAGGGTGCAATGAGAGGAAGAATCCTGCTCTCAGTTGGAAGGTATTAGGTGTGCAAGCGCGTTGGGTTTCCATGGGCTTTGAAAGCCACTTTGACTTGGGGAGGTGTGTCAATGGCTCATACCTGCTGAGCTTGAATTTTCCTCACAAGTCCACTCCCTCCAGAGCTAAGTACTTTAATTTCTTTTTACATATTAATCTCTACAGTTTTAACGCCCTCCCCCCCCCGCACAGACAAGTCTATAAAAAAATTAGACTTCCGAAATTGTTCTAGACTAAAGTCCAACATATTTTCATTCCTTCAAGCGTACTTAGAAAATATTCTTTTAAATATTTCAAATTATCAGGTTTTTGATTCCTCCTTCGACTTCTTTCCTTTTCTTTCCACATCTCCAAGCTCTTCTTCTCTTTAGAACAAATATAATAAGATGGATGTTCTTTTACTTCCGTATTTTCTCATTTACTTTCGGGTTTATGCCCTGTTACTTCTCTGCTCAGTGTTGTCACAGTGATGTGGCACAGAAGGAGTTTCCCTTTCCTTATGAAAGTGCTGATAAGTGCCCAATGGAAAAATCAATAAAGAAACAACCCAATATATAGATAATTTTGGAATAATCAGTGGAAATGGAATTAAAGAAATGGATTTTTTTAATATATTTTGGTAGAAAAATAGAACTAACTCTGTTTTCAGACAAGAAGTATAAGCCCCCCCATTTTTTTATTTTTTTTTTTGTCTCTGTGGGGCAGCTGCCTAAGAGATGGGTATGTCCAGTTGTCATTCACAAGCCTTTGCAATATTGGCAGCTGTGAAGGTCAGGTCCCAGCCTGCCCACCAGTTGTGGCAGCCCCTCATTTAGTGCCCTGTGGTCACGCACATGAGGACATCAATTCCAGAACTACTGGGCAAGCCTTGAACCAGGCTGTGTTTGTTTGTAGAGAAGAAGTGTTAGGTGATGTGGGCATCATGTGCTTCCTGCACAGCTGCTCCTCGCCTCTTTGAGGGAATGGAGCCAAATAGGAACAGCCATGAACATGGACCGTGCCAACAGGATACAAGTAGCCCATCTCCAGGGACACCATTTGTTCTTTGCAAGGAAATGACATACTGCCAGTGCTGACATAAAAGAATATGGCTTGCCACCTGCCACGAGTGCAGACAAGCTGACCAACTGACCCTGTGAGTTCTGAGTGCTGACAGCACCCATGTAGAATGGAAGCCTGTAGTCTCCCAAAACATCTCTAACTCCCTGTTAACCCTGAGTGATGAGGGTGTTCTGTTGGTGGGCATACCCAAGGGAATCAACATAAAGATTCTTACTGATTGCTTGGATAGAATCCCTAAAGGAATCACGAACACCAAGCCTTTTCTACTTTGGAGTGAATAAGAGTCCTATTATTGACTTTCCAAGGGCCTCTCTCTCTTAAACAAGACAATATTTTAGGGAAATGATTTTATATAGCTGGTAAAAAAAAAAAAAAAAAAAAAAAAAGAAAACTAAAGAAAACTTTTATCTTCTTTTATGACCATGGATGTCTATTTCCTGCAATATGTTTTATATGTTGTCAGGAATATAGACTCTCAAAAATGGAACTGGAAGCTTAATTTGAGGCACAGGGGAAACATCTGGAAAATGCTAACCATTCTGTCCAAAGTGAGATGGGCTCCTCACCTTCTCTAACTCTACCATTTGATCCTGTGAAGGGTACCATGTAGCTTGTCCCCCCCTCATACAATTTCCCTAAGCAAGTTTCTTCTCTGATGTGTCAGAGTATTGCTGATGCTCCCCCGTTGCTACCAGGAAGAGGCTGAATAGGCAGAGAAAAAAGTAGCCTGAGTTGAATTCTCCTTTCATGTGTCACTTGCTTGGTCAGACCGTGCTGCAAGAGACAGACAGTGTGAGCAATAAACCACACAAGCAGCAATGGGAAGTAAAGAGGAGAAAGGGTTGGAGGGGAAAAAATGGAGGTTCATGTAGCCAGGGTTGTCAGCTACATACAATATTGATACCAAGATTTGTTGAGTTGGAATATCACCCAGATTTGGGTTTAGGCACCAACGCAGGAAGAAGTTGGACTGTCTGCCCCAGTAACTTTGAATGGGTTGCTATTTATCTGGATATTAACTGGCAGCTGAGAGCTGGCTAAATCAGTAAATTGTTAGCATATCTGGGCCTGAACTCAGCAAGCTTGACCTGCTCATCCAGTTACTGTTGTACGTGCTTTGCCATCAACTGTAGCAATGAAGAGGATTTGAACCAGGAACTCCTATAAACAATTTTCCTTTGAAATAAGAATAGCAAGTCAGAAATGCCAAGGGATAAGAGAAGACTTTATTACACAGACTTCCTGTAGCAGTCCCAAGTCAATGGCATCAGGAGGACCCAAGCCTTCATATCCACCCAAACAGGGAGAAAAGTTGATTCACTGTCATCATGAAAGGTATAATTTTAGCTTCTCTTCATCAAGATGTGGAACATAATTAGAGATGTATTAAAATCAGACATACCTGCCTGATTTTAAAAAAGCAAACAAAAAGGTATAATGTCCTTGGAGGAAATGTTCTAGATGAGAAGAAAAAAAAGTGAAAATCTACAAGGGAGAGAATCAGCCTGTAATGTCTATGCTTGCTGGTTTTGACATTAAGGTTCTGTGCAGGCATGAAGTGACCCTTCCAAGCAAGCAGATAGAGAACTGCTTCTTTTGACAGAGGGAGAGGTTTGTTTCTTTTTTGGAGTGGACTGGTTGCTAGAAAGTTTATCCTGGCATAATGTTCTCAACAACTTCTTCTAGTAGCAGTCGTTGTATTGATAGGAATCTAGTGACTTTGAGATGTTCACCGAGAGACTCAGGAAGGCCCATGTGTTGAGGTGTGGTAGGCTGACTACACAGCTGCACCTTGGCATGACACCTACAAAACACGCTCTTTGAAGAGCCAGATACACTGATTCCCATGGTTCCTCATCAATCAGACATGCAAGATATACTGAGGAAGGAGTATCTGGTGCACATGTGGAAGGGCAGTTTCTCTTCTAAAAATAACAGAACAGTTGTCCTTTCTTTTCCTCTGATGAACTATGATGATACTGTCTCACTTCAGACTTGACATTCTCTTTTTTTGGGCTGGAGGTCCAGCATGAAAACTCAGAGTGAAAGGAGGAGGACATTATAAAGAATTTAAGAACCTCTAAGTATTCAAACTGCTCCCAACTGAAGAGAGAGCTGTGCAACCTAAGAATTTTCATCCTTATGTCTGGTTTTTTTCCCTCCTTTCCCCCAGAATTTACCTTACAAATACATTCAGGCCATTGCCATTAAAAAAAAACATTTCTGCTACCTTTGTAAGCTTCTCTATACAGCAAGAATGCAAGATCAGTAATTCCAAAATGTAGGATATTTCCACTATAGTAGAATTATACATAGCATATATATATATATAGAATCATACTGTATAGAATTATATAATAGTGGTATTTCTACTATACTATCACATCAAAACTTCCAGCATCTAAAATTGGATGGGCTGTTTTCCAAAAAGCAGCTTACAGAAGGGATTTCACATGCATTCTGGTTTACACTGGTCTAACGAAATCTCTAACTGGAATACATACTAAAGCTGCACCTGATGTTGCCATTCGGTAGCAAACACCTTTAAAGCAGCATTCAGAAGTAGCTTCTGACACCTGACCTGGGAGGAGCAGAGCTCCTTTTACTTGCTCAATTTTAACTCAGAAGAAGAAAACACCTTATACTGCTGTAAAAATGGAGCTCAGTCCTGGACATCCAGTATTTTCATATACAAGCTCTTGTTAGAGCTGTGATCTGTCATCAGTGTGGTGGGTCATTACCTACAGGTATGGTGTTTCTTCTGTCAATATTTGTTCAAGTCTGCAAACAAGTGGATTACCTGCATGTGTATGTCTCTATGAGGGTTTGCATGTTCAATTTGTTGTTATCAGATCACAGAGGGTGTAACACAAATTTGACTACATTCAATTCAAAGGGATAAGCTCCTTTCTCACCCTGGTGATTTACGCCAGACCTTTCACAGTAATGCCATCTCTGGGACAGAGGCAAGATCAAAAGACATAAACTAAACAGCAAGGCAGGAAAAAAATTCTACTTCTTACTTTTCTAGGTATAATATACAATAACATGGTCAAAAGATTTCTGATCAGAATCAGTTTTAAAGATAAAAAAGGCTTTTTGAGTAAATGTAAATTGAGTAAATTTACTTTAAAAAATGCCAAAAAACCAAACAGAAACAACTCCAAAGGAATTGAAAGAAAAAACTCAACAGAAATAACTTTTTCCATTCTCATTTTCATAAACATTTGAAAGGTCAGGGAGAAGAATATGCTGAAGCTGTTAGTTTGACAGCCCTGACACATCTTTTCTACAGGTCTAGTGGGAAAGTGACTTTCCACCATGCTTTCTACTCACTGTACAAATTTTCCTACAGCAGCGGTTCCTACTTTCAAGTGAGCAGAACTATAAGGGGAAAGGGTTGCAGAGGTGAACAGAGGATTACACATTTTTCTATCATGCCTGGAAAATGACCTATAGCACCCACCTTATTAAGCTGTTGTTAAAGCCAAGTTTGTGTTGAGTCATTAGATCAGGATCCTCCAGTCCATGGGAGAGTTTAGGTTCCTTTGAGGTTCCTGGCTCAGCATTGACCTCCATTTTCAGATGGTAAATGGTGTGGGTGTCCTGACTTCAAAGGAAATAAGTATTTCCATTCCAATCCTACTGTAAGAATTCCACTGATGGGGGGGGAACTCTATGTGGACTTGGCTACGAATATTCATTGTTTTGAACCTATAAAGGAGATTTCAGAGACACTCTTAGTCGAAATGCTTCCTTGAGCAAGACCTGCTCTAACTCACAAGTAGAGCCAAGGACTGTGGGAGTTACAAGGACAATGAAAAGCTGCACATGAAAAGAGCAGAAAGTTGAGACCTGTAGTTGAGACCAGGTGGGTGAGGAAGTCCATTTTTAATACTACACTACAGTTAGAGCTACCAGTAGTGAGCTTTTGGAGAAGCACTTGCACATGCTTGCACTACATTATGATAGCACAGAATATGAAAAAAAAAAAAACAACAAAAAAAAACCCCCAAACCACACTTAAAAATCAATCTGGTGAAAGCATTGGAGCAATAGGGGATTGTACAAGTTTAGAAAAGAAAAAAAAATCATTCTTATAACTATTGTGTTTACTCCTGTCCATTATTATTAAATATTTGCTTTCAGTTTTTCTCTGCTTCCTGTTAATATGAAAATAATGTCCTTCACAAGCCACTCCCATTAGTTTTGTTCCCATAGGAATTTATTTCAAATTAAACTGTATTTCTGCTCCTTTTTTTTTTCCCCGTCCATGTTTTTCCTTGAAAAAAATATTAATTTCTTCTTATAATTATTTTAAACCAGGCAATTGTCTGCTTGATATTATCTCAGCTAATGCCAACTAATTTTTTTTTCTTTCTTCCTTATAAATCCCTTTCTCTTTTTATGAGCTTCTGGTTTGCTTTCTTCTGATACATCTGTCTCAGGCCCTTTATGTTTATGGGTTTCATATATGTGTACTCTATATCTTTTTTTGTGTTTTCTTTAAAGGAACGTACTTTTCTCTTTACTTTTACACACACAGCTAACATTTTTATTGGCCAGATAGAGAACATGAGCTCTACTTTCACACATTAGTGTGTCAGAAGGAAGAGTAAATGAGTTTGCTTTAGTTTTATTAGGTACTAAAAATGGTTTACCTGTTTCCTGAAAAAAAAAAAGTTCCACACATTTTCTCTATCCTGCATCCCATTATAATTATGAATGAAGTGTCCATGCGGTTGTGGTTTCATATATCCTCTGGTTTTGGCTGCAATTTTAACATGCAAATGGCCAAACAATCAGATTATTCCCCAAAATCAGGTGAAACAATCATAGCTGGTAGGCTGCATAACTTTTATGTTTTCTAGAGATATTTTAGCACATCAGCCAAAACCATTATTCAGTGGAGGGCTTATATGCTTCAAGAGAAGAGCTACCAAGCTGGTGAAGGGCCTGGAGAACAAGTCTTATGAGAAGCAGCTGAGACACCTGGGGCTATTTAGTCTGCTGAACAAAAGACTGAGGGGAGACCTTATTCCTCTTTACAACTACCTGAAAGGACGTTGTAGAGAGGTAGGAGCTGGTCTCTTACAAGTAACTGGTGATAGACCAAGAGGGAATGGCCTCAAGCTGCACCAAGGGAGGTTTAAATGGGACATTAGGAAAAATTCTTTCCCTGAAAGGGTTGTCAGGCACTGGAACAGGCTGCCCAGGGAGGTGGCTGAGTCACCATTTCTGACTGTGTTTAGAAGGAGTATAGATGTGGTACTTGGGGATATGGCTTAGTGGTGGACTTGGTAGAGTAGGGTTGATGGTTGGACTCGATCACCTTAAAGGTCTTTTCCAACCTTGATGATTCTGAGAGGAAGAATATGTGCCAATTCTTGACTGCTATATTTGTGATGTATATTACACACTGAGGACTCTAAACATTTTCCTGTGTGCTTTGCTCTGAAATACACGTCTTCTTTTTTATTATATTTATTATTTATTATGTAACTTGGCTCCAGAAAAGAACACAAAAGCTTAATATGCAAGGTTTATGCTTAGGAGCAAGTAGCTGAATACTAGTCTCAGGCCAGTAAGAAATGTAGTTGGTTGCTGACCAAAGATCTGTGATTTTTGAAATATTTAAAGGCATATAATTGTGAAGGTCAAAGACAATTTGAAGTAAGATCTGCTTAAATATTAGTAATCTGCCAAACTTTAGAAATTTATCCTAAGTCCTCTCTAACACCAGAGTTTTTCTTCCTTTATAGCATGGAAAGGATGGAGTAGGATCTCAATAAGCAGAGGAAATATGGGAAATTATGTGAATTAGTGTCTGTAACCAGACTAGAAGCTCTGCAATCCCTCTCAAACTCTACCACAGACTTACGTGAGGGCTGGCAGCAATTTCTCAGTATTCACATCTATTCAGTGTGTGATGCACTAGGGAGGGACTGAATCTCACTCCACATGTGTGTGGTGCTCGGCATTATGGGGTTCTAACCCACAAGTCTTTCAAATGATAACAACAAACAATTAAATCACATACTGTTATCCTTTTTACCTGAACTGAACTCTGTTCTGTTCCAGTTGCTATTTCAGCTCACCACCCAGCAAGATCCAAGAGGTTTTCAGCAATTTCTTCAGAGCTTCTCTAAAGGATTTTCACCTGTTTGCCACAAATCAAAAGCATCACACTCTTCAAACAACATGCTCACAGCTCTTCAAACAACCATACATGGAAAGCCAGCAATTTCATTTTCATTGCAGCTTTAGAATCCTTTTTTTAATCTGACACCCTAACTAAATATTTAAAGACATATCAGTGACCTGAATTAAGCTTAAAAAAACCCAGACCCCAGCATCTTTTCTGTTATGGCTCTTAAATAATTACATCACCTTTCCCACCCCAGTATAAAAGCAGATAGTTTCCAGTCTTTTTCTTTGCCACTATTTTCTTCTCTTTTTTCTTATCCAACCCAGTCACTGCTTCCTTCTTCCCTCTCACCTCCTGGCTGCCTTCTCCTCAGCCCCATACTCTCCCTGCTCCTCTGATATCCACAAACCCCCTGCAGAGGAAATGCCTGGAAGCCTGGGGTCAACCTCCCAGCACACATTGAGAAGATCAAAAGTGTTTATGACAAGTTTGTTCTCTTCTCTGAATCTCATCTTCCCTATTGACACATCATATTGGTAAAAGAAGGTCATCATTAAGACCTTTCTTCACTCGGAGCGTTGCTCTCTCATTGAAGCAGCAATGAACAGTGGCTATTGATGTCAGCACTGGTTGAGAGACTCTTCCATTTGTGCCGTGATACAGAGAATACGTCTTGAAGGAGGTCCTAGTGGATGTCCTCATTTACTGAAGAGCCATTTCTACAAATAGTACGTGTCTTGTCTAGTTCAGGCCTGTCATAACAGAGAAAGGAAAAGAAGGAGAAACATTAGCTGTGGGTGACTGACTGAACACAAATAACTGGAGGGTAAAGACATTTAAAATGCAGCTTGTTTCTCTCCTTGACTCAGACCCAGCCTTAACTGTAACATCTTGGAGGGAAATGCTCAGAGGGGGCAGACGATTTTCCTGCAGGGTATTTTCATTTTGCATGCAGTTTCATTATTTTCTCCTTTTATGAGCGTCTTATGCAATGCCATGAGCCTGGCAGAATGAGCTGTGGCATGGTGCTTTGGCATTTCAGTCTCTCACTTGCTTCTTCCAAAGGAAGGAATGTCTCCAAGAGAACAGGGGTGTAGTGGCTGAACAGATCAGCCGATTTCACACACACATCCACTTTCATTGGGCCTGGATAAATAGCTGCAGTAATTCTTTGCTAATATTTACTCAGAGAGTTGTCCTCTATGCATGTGCCACGGAACAGTTGTACTATACCCTGCTTCCACACTTTCTAGCTTTGGCACTTTTTCTAAGACCATTTTCACATACGCTATCACTTGCGTGCCACCCACAGCCTTTTTTTGCTGCCTATTGTTCAGTTCTTTGGTTGCAAGACCTTTGTGGCAGAGAGAAAGCAGATATTTGGCTTAAGACCAAGATAGGTACATGTGTATATATATATATATATAAAAGAAGGTCAGCAGTTCAGCTTCTCTTTGTATGTTCATAACTTCATATCATCTTCACAGTAACTTAGTCAAGACTGGCTGTAGGTCACCGAACTCCTTCTCCTGTTTTCTCAGTTCACTGTTCCTCTACTGGGCCATCTTCCCTCAACACTTCAGTTTTACTAGACACATGGTCTGAACCATGTATTATAAAGTAAGAGACCTTTGCCTGCCATAAATGCAGAACATGCAAAGCCCAGTCTGTAACTGAAGGTAAAGGAAAACGAGTCTGATCCAGATCCACACTTTCTTAGGCTTTTAGAAGATGAAAATGATGGTTTCAGTGTTGATGTTCAGGTGTACATCAGATTCAGCACAATAGAGGACACAGAACCCCAGTTTAGCATCTTTTTTTTTTAAAGGTTAGCTCTAGTGGCTGTGTGCTCCTCTCTTACAATACATCATGGACCGGACTCATACTTGATTCAACAGCAATAGATTTAGGTAAGTAGAAGAGTACACAAGTACTCAAGAACAGTACCCAAGAATTGAACTTCATCAGTTTTTGGTAATGGAATAGAAATTCTCCAGCCAGGTGCTTCTAAACAATGTCTTCCTATGATCTCTGACATAAATATTTATTTAAATTAATGCAATTTTTTCAGGTTTTGGGGACAGTTTGTACCAGAACAGCATTACAAGACTGCAATATTGTCACAGGTGCAGGAATAACACATACTATTCTTATTGGCTTAAATTTAATTTTCATAGATAGGCAGCAAAGAATGCGTACTCTGCTAGAATTCTGCTTTAACTTAAATATTTAGAGGGCTTAAATGTGAGACTGAAGTGTAGCACAACTTTGGATCTGAAACCTCATTTAAGGGGCCAATGTAACCCCCTGTACTAAAATACAGGTCTTCTACACATAGATGTTTATACTCACTGATGTTGGGATAAAGGAAAGAATTCCTATCCACCCTAAAGCATTATAACTGGTTTAAAAAAATGTCTATATGCTGATATAATAATTATTTCCCTCTATAGCATAGGCTGAATGGAAACCTAGTTCTATATCGTTGTAAATCAAAGTCAATGGATTTATCCCTATTTATTAAAAAGCTTTAGCTGGTCAACAGTTACTCTGCCAGATCTAACTTGCAAATTTAACTTAAATGCACCTCAAGTTCTAGTTTGACTGACTTTGTGTTATTCCTTTAAAAGAGACTTTTCTATCTTTTCAAAATACTCATCTAACTTATGCTGTATCTTATTTTTTAAGTATTACATTATTACACAATTTAAGACCAAATTAGCTATAGTCATCAGGATTTTTTCTAAGTCACTCTCTGTGAAAATTCAGCAATGGTCTCAGAGGTGGCAGCTTTTCTAAGGCTACTGTCTCTTGCCCTGCTGGCTGAAGCGTTAATGCAGTGGTCAGATACTTCTGGAAGTCTGGTTATCAAAAGGAATATTAAATGAGATCAGTAAATGTCACGGGAAACAATTTTGCAAACGAGCCAGAGGGGATAAGTTGGCAAAAAAGCCAGTGGTAGCTGGTCCAGGACGCTGCCTTCCTTGCTTCAGCTAGTCAGGGCTCAAAAATCAAACAGCAGATGAAAACAGAAACCTTAAGAGTTCTGCAAAAAACCTACTTCCATCCCAGCATTCACATGAAAAACCGCATTTCTATGCAAAGCCTTTCTATGCTTTCATTTGAAAACAGCTTTTCTCTAAGATTTTGTGTATTCCCTTCAACTTATTGGAGACCAAGATGATTTTCTACTTGGAAAAAAAGAGAAAGAGATCTGTATGACTGATGTGCCTTCAGTCATCTGCTGGGCTCCTCTGCTTCTTTTGAGTTATATCTTACTGGTTGAATTCTGTTTCCCACTCAAATGGCATTAAACATGACTCTCTATACAAGGTAGCATTACAGAGTGAAAAGCACCATGTCAACCCATATTCACAGTGCAAGAATCATGTTAGAAATATAACCTATGTTTCTTTCCATGATAAGGGAAGTGTTATTTTCTGTACTTACCAAAAGCCACTTCCCAGCTGGCACCTTGAACAAATATGGAAACTTAAATAAAAGTAGACAAACAATTTATAACTCCCAAAGACAACAGATACAAATAGGTGATCTAGAAGCTGTTCATTTAAACAAACAGTTGTCAGAGTAAGCAATTCTAGCCAGCCACAGCCATAGAATCACAGAATGCCCCAGGCTGGAAGGGACCTCCAAAGGTCATCTAGTTCACCCCCTGCAGTGAGCAGGGACATCCTCAAGTAGATCAGGTTGCTCAGAGCCTCATTAAGTTCATGTGAATGCAGGATTTCTTTTTTAAGTAGTATTTGAAAATTAAATTAGTTATGGTGAGAAGGGTCAAAACCTTCCCCCCTCACTTTATGACCCTACCAAATAGAAAATGAGCCTTAGAATCATGGAATCATTAAAGTTAGAAAAGACCTCTAAGATCATCGAGTCAAGCCATCTACCCAACATTCTAATGACCACTAAACCATGTCCTTAATTGCCACATCTACGTGCCTTTTGAACACCTACAGGGAGGGTGACTCCGCATGTCCCTGAACAGTCTGTTCCAATGCCTCAACACTCTTTCAGTATAGAAATGTTTCCTAATGTCTAATCTAAACCTGCCCTGGCACAATGTAAGCCCATTTCCTCTTGTTCTTTTTCCCCCACATGCCACAAAAGGAGTCTGTTCCATCCAAACTGCCCAGTTCTAACTCCCTCAGCAACACCACTCCATTCTCACGTGAGCTTTGCTCCTCAAATCCTTACTTCAGTCCTTGTCAGTACAGAAAAGCAGCTGAAGAGAGCTGCAGAGAGTCTTCCTGGCTCTCCGCAGCCCTGCTAGGAGACATCAGCCACCAGGACTCATCAGCCAAATCTCTGCCAAATAAGTGGGAAATGGGACAAGGCTTGATTTGGGCTGAATTTCACTGGTACAGCACCGGAGTATTTTCTGCATTTAAAGTATGGCTTTTGCAAGCAATGAAAACGCGGAATCTTGTCAACAGGAAGCTGCAAAGTGCAGGTAGTCATGCTCTCAAACAGCCAAGCAAACAATCAGAAGTCGCAGGATAATTAAACAGACCTTTGGTATAATTAATTACAAGGAATATAGGGTCTATATATTTCATTACTTCAGCTGTAGATTTTACTCCAGATAAAGACAGAATACACCTTGCAGTCCGGGGTTTAACCTGACCACGGTGTTTTGGTTCAAAATAGAGTTAAATTTCCTGCCTGAAATATGTTGAACTGCAAGAGAATGTAATTACGGAAAGAAACTGGGGCACGCACAGTGGCAAGACAGATTTCCAAGGGCTCTGCTTATTTCCTGCTGCTGTTGCACTGTAGCCATCAACCAGAACATGCCCTTTCAGGGCTGTAGCTCCCTGTTTAGTCAGTCAAGAACAATGCTCGTGCTGACATTCAGGGTCATTTCCAAGGGCCTATAACAGATACAGCAACATTTGACTCTTCCATTGTGTAAAACACGCTGCCAGAAGCCACATGTAAACTGGCGTGCCCAGCGTAGATGCTGGCTGGCCAAGTGTGGTATTCAGCTCAGCACATCATATTGCTCCACAACACCCACCAGGAATAGATCATTCTTCTATTTACATTAGATTGACCAGGAGACCCCTTCAGGGAAAACTGTGATTTTGTTTCTTGTAGTCATTGTGGAAACAAAAATTTAACCTTGTAGTGCTTGTAGGGGGTCTACAAGAAAGCTGGGGGAGAGCCTTTAACAAGGGCTTGTAGTGATAGGATGAAAGGTAATGGCTTCAAACTGGAAGAAGGGACATTCAGATTAGAAATTAGGAAGATGTTCTTCACTCTGAGGGTGGCAAGATACTGGCACGGGTTGCTCAGGGAAGCTGTGGATGCTCCATCACTGGATGTGTTCAAGACCAGATCAGATGGGGCTTTGAGCAACCTGGTCTAGTGGGAGGTGTCCCTGCTCATGGCGCAGGGGGTTGGAACTAGATGATCTTTAAGGTTTCTTCCAACACAAACCATTCTATGATTCTATGACATGTGAAATTTTCTCTGAACAGAAATTCCAAATTTGGAATCTGTATGGCTATTGGCTCTATGGTTACTAGCAAGAGAAAGCCTGGTATTTATCTGGGATAACATGAAGTGGGAGTTCTGTACTTAGTTCTCATTGAATTTGAGAAATTTCTTTTCTGGTCACTTGCCTGCACAGGACAGCTTAGTAGTAAACTTACATTTCTGGATGGAAACCAACCAACTAGTGGTATTCTTTGCCATTGTTCTTGTTCCTCTAGATAATGGTTTGAACAGGATAGTCTTTGTTTTCACAGATGCTTGGATCAAAGTTGTTAATTTAGTGTTTTGGCACCAGAGAGGACAACTTTTTGGCAGTGCTGTGCATTCTCTATGGCTGTGTACTTGCTAAATACTTTGTTTAAAAATACTCTTGTGATAAGGATCCACTCTTCAGTAGAAAACACTGATGTAGTCAAACAGGACAGATTTTGTACCAATAACCAACAGAATGGGAGACTGCTGAAAGGAATTCTATAAATTAATAATTTATCAAAATAATATAGCACATTATTATTGTATATTATTCTAATATCACAAATCATTCTAGTTCTTTGTACGACAATGCAAATTGTTATCAGTTCTAGACACAGTTCCATTCAGTGTTTCCTTCATGATTTGGATAACAGCATTTCTTGACAACACCAAGTTTGGACGTGCAATAAGTATTCTGGAAAAAGAAAAACTGTCATCAATATTACCCAGATAAACTGGAAAAATATCTAAAATTAAGACCAGAACATAAAAAATAATTGAGCAGTTGTTTTTGGGTCACAAAAAGGAATGTAGGAATTGCAGAGTGAATTAGGCACCAAAAGCCAGCCAGGCAAGTGGCACATAGTTTGCTGTAATTTCCAGTTAGCATGTCAGTAAAATAGCATCGTATTACTTCCATTCAGTTATTCAGTTTACCACTGAGTGAGTTTGAAACTCTAAAGCTTCCCAAGCACTGCTGCACAATCTTACGTAGCCAAGCTGCCAGGAATTCATGCTGCAGCTTCATCCTTCTTAGAGAAATACTCTAATCAGGCTTCAATCAATAGCTACCAGTTGTTCTTACAATGATGACATATCCTGGGGGCAATAGTAGAGCGTCATCAAATAGAGCAATCAAGGATATACTAATGAGACCCAAAGTGCTGGGGACTTGAGGAACAATTGCCAAGAAGCTGGATAGCTGCATAACTCTCTAAATACATTATTAGGGTAAACTTTCTCTTTAAGCTCAGTGAAGTTACTTGCAGGTGATGGTAGTGACAGATTAAAGAAGAAGTCTGTTCATAACAGCTTCAGTTCATCTCAGTTCATTTCAATTGCATTTCCAGAAGGTGCTCTTTTAGCTCACCTTGACCAGTGTTCCAATACCTTCAAGAAACAGTCTGCTGTAAGTAAATCTCTTCTGTGATCGTTGCCAAAGCTTCAGACACAACATTACTGCTCTACAAGATTCTACTAACAACTATCATTCCTTCCACTTTTTTTCCTTTATATCCCAAAATTCCCATGAGAGGGACACAAGAAAATTCTCTGCACAACTGTTGGGGCATATTCTGTGGCAGGACTTCCATCAGGGGTAGTTGTGTTCTTTGTGATTACTGAAATGAAGAGGAAAAAGCAATGCAGAGGAGATCTTTATCTGTAGCTGTTTCTCTGATATGGTTTATAACACCATTTCTTCCCTGGTTTGAATAGTCACACATCAAGAAGGCTGCCAACAAAAGCATTGTTTCAGACTTCCAGTATTTCAATAAATAGTGTTTTCACCCTGTGAAATGTGGCTCTGAGCTTTAAGTGCCTTGTTTTCAGGGAATGGCAAAGGGGAAAGTGATTGAACACATGCAACCACAGTGTGAACACTTAAAATCATCACCAACGCCATAGCTCTGGTCTCCACCCTTTCCTAGCAATTAGCCTGCCATCCTGTGTTGTAAATAACGAGCTTTGTTATACACCGCACTAGATAGTGTCTGGACTTGTGTATTTAAGAATTTAATGGGATTTGTCCCGGTTAATCTTACACGTTGTAACTGTACAGTGTAAAACAGTCATTGCTCTTTGCACAGGGAAAGTGTCCTCAGACCCATTTATTTACCTATTTATTTACAATTCTGGCTCTCACCAGGTTTCTCAGGTGTTTCTAACTTATCCCTTTATTTACCAAGGTAGGAACCAGCACAAATCACCAACCCTTCAATGCTTCTGATTTTTAAACTTCTAATCTAGAAAGCAACTGTACATATCTATTTTTACTTACCACACACAGAAAAATACCACCTCCTGCAGTAACAAGTCAAAAAGACTCATATTCCAAGCCCATGGAATTTCACCCTAGCTTCTCTAGTGGAAAAGTAGATTGCCAATGCAGATTGCTTATCAAGGAAGATCATCTCCCAGGACCACTGAATTTAATGGATTGCACAACACACAGATAATCATTACTTCCTGTAGACTGCAGGGCTAGCTGAGCAAAGGTTTTCCTTTTGCAACAGCACAGTAAGCTTTGTGAGTATCTGCAAAGGAATCCTTCAGTGGACAAATTTAATTGAATATCAGAAGATTTTATAAGTCAAATACACTGAAAGCTGTTCCTACTACATAAAAATCTAGGCTATTATAAAGTTGCATGAGAGAAAATGTGCAAAATTTGCATTATGAACTCCTACAAATGCTTACAAGTTCATCTTGGAACCACCAGAGAGGAAAGTGATTGCAGTAAGAAAACATCTTGTATTTCCTCAGCTCGTTTAATCAGTGTAAATACAAAGAATTCATGTGAGCCGTGACAATCTGGCTCAAACAGGAATCTAGCTTTATTGATCTTTGAGCCATAATGTGAATAAATAGCTCAGTAGCTACCAAGCATGATACAAATTGTAAGAAAAAACACAAAATCATTTAAGCCTTTTGATATGCAGTGGTTGAAATGCACCTAAAGAGTATGCTGGTGGTCAAAACACCTCTGATTACATGCAACCCAAACGATCCTTAATGCAGTGAATGGTGTCTCTTCCCTCTCTCACCTACAGGCAGTATTATGTCTTGACCTGATCCACCTTCAGTTGGTATAGATAAAACTAGATTGGGTTCCTGGGAGTTGAAATTCTCCATGAAAAACAATGGATTTAACCCAAATGATAACATCAACCTTTCAGCAAACTGACTTAGTGCTCATCTGGGCAATGCTTCAGCTGCTGATGTATGTACACTTCCTTCCCTCAACTCTTCCTTTAGAAAAATAACACTGTCACTGAGCAATGTTGAGAATTTAACAACTAAAACAGCTTATCAACAGATGCAGATGATTCTCTGACATAGGGAATCTCTGAGCCAAGAAAGGGTTTGCCTAAAAGATTTGCTCCAAATCAAATACAGATTGGGAAGTTACATGAAAATGGGACCTGATAAAAAGTGTATGAGAGTGTAGTCTGAGTTATGGAGAAGCTATAGTTCAATAAAAGTGATCACAACAATCTCTGATGGCTTTAAATCTTTGAGTCTTGAAATGTACTAGAAATTGTTTGGAATATCATGGAAAGATCATAGAACTCGCAGGCAGGTTTACCTCTGCGCAGTTCAACTGAGTTACGCTGAACTACTCACCACCATGAGAGAGTTGAGTTTCCTGGAGTCTTGAATTCAATCCAAAACCTGTAAGAAAAGAAAGCGCTCCCCACCTGTTTGCAAGAATGATTCAGAGAGAACAAATGAGCATACAAAGGAGTTCCAAAATTACAGGATCCACACCATAAAAGCAAACTTACTTTTCCTGTTTCACTTACCGTGGGGCAGAAGCAGAAAATGGAGATGGACAACCTTCTGGGTCATGCTTCTTTCAGAAAGCTTAAAAGATCACTCTCTGCTATGAAACATATGTCAAATTTTTCTAATTCTTTCTAAGGATTGTAGTAGACTAATTTATTTGTTCCTTCTTGTAGACAAAAAAAGTCCACATACTCCATCTTACCACAATCACCACTGTATGAGGAGACAGGTGAGGTACAGAAGTTCAAGTGTTTTAGAAACCTAGAGAAGCAAATGAAAAGGCAAATCAATCCTCTAGAAATTAAGTACTTGAATACTATTTTTATTCCAAAAATGAGGTGAATTTGACACTGTCCAGGATATCTAGAAATATTATTATCTTGGTTTCTAGAGTGACTAAAAAGAGTTTATAATTTAGTCTTGCCTTCCTAATCAGCAGCTCACCAAGAGCTGCTTCAGATCTGAAGTCTATGTGGGATTGCCTCTTTTCAGTTTATTACTAATAATGGAGACTCTACTTTTATTCAGTCAAAAATACTGTTAGCATTTGAAGGAGCTGCAGATCTACAGGTACTCTGTCAAAATTAGACAATGGCTACAGCAACCCCCACCAACTTATGATACACTCCTACTGAAGACTGGCAGTCGAATTGCCATTGGCGCAGTTTGCCTGATTATGACAATGGAGAGGAGCAGAATCATCTTCTACTCATCCATAAGTGGCAATTACTTCAGGTCAAGTGAAGAAATTGCAGTCAATACAGTTCTTATGTACAAGACATGAACGTGCAACACCAGGTTTCAGTCACTTGCAGTGACGGATCAAAGCAGATAAAGATTTTCATAGTTTTCAGATCAATAAAGCTGGAAGCTGACTATAAAAGATGTCAACAGACAAGTCATCCATTGACGTATTGAATGTTCAATACAGCACGAGTCTAGCTGCTCAAGTTTGACAGCATTCTTGTTATATATCATACTTTGGCATTCCAAAATGATAAGGAGGCTGACAGCTCAGCTTAGCAAACCATGCAGACCAATTGGTCACCTCTGTGACGCATATTTAGAGAATATATCTGAAACCCATGGTCTGTGATAACTTACAATGTAGAGGCCAGAGAAATGAGAATTTCTCATGAGAAGCTCTCCTCTACACGCTCAGACTCCAGGAGGAAGGATTACTTACGTGAGCAACAAGGGCAGGCTATCCAAGGTCGGACTGTGCCATCTTTGTGCGTGTGCAGTATTGCACAACCGCTCGGGGTATGATTGGATCCTGCTGCTCTCCCCTGGGTGTACATCAAGCACCTGCTGTAGGGAGGATGAACCCGGATCCGAGGTTGAATGAGAGCATGATGTGAGCATGATGGTTCTCCACAGTCCTCTCTCTCATTGCCTGGAGAATGCAGTTGTTGCAGAGTGAACGTGGCAAACAGATGTCACCATATTGAAGTGGATTAAATTTCTCCCTCAATTTGAACGGTTCTTTTTCGATGCTGATCAGATCTGAATTGCAGTTTAAACTGCAATTTTCACTCAGCAATTTGTTTTCTTCTAGGTGGTGTGCTGGACACTTCAGAATCTCACACGCAGAACTGTGGGACCTTCACAGTTCTAACTCAAGTCTAAACTCTAAACACACACACACACACACACTACCAAAATAAAGCTCAGTACTTTGAAAAGTCAATCCAGGAGCATTAGACTGTTCACCCCAAATTACTGCATACCCATAACTTTTCTATGCCTCATCTAACAGTGTGTAAAACAAAGATAATAACCCCCAAGTATTTCCAAACATATTTTCAAATGCAATACGTTACTATTAAACTTCTCAGGTACTGCAGTAATGGGCACCACAGAAAAGTAACTGAGGAGACTGATGGGTCTATACTCAGAGTAGGATTTGAATCACACAGTAACAAAGTGTTAGGACACATAATTAAAAGTAATTGAACAAATGACTGAAGAGATATTAATTATCTAAGCTGTGTCTAAAAAACAAAAGAGCAAGAACCTCCTAAGAAACACAGTATTTCACTCATGTTACTTAAAACTGTCTTATGAAACTGCACTGATGGTCTTAACATCAACACCTCCAAGTGTTCTGACTTTGTAAACTTGCAATAATACCGTATACAAAAAAATCCCAGAAGCTTTGCATAACATTTACTAAATAAAAATAAAACAATGGATGAAGATAAGGTCAATATAAAGCATTGTAGAAATAACCACAGGAGTGAACAGCAGGACTGCCCTCAAAGTACTGATCCCTGCAACCCCAATAAGGTGTTGCAGAACTGATGGCAATCCTTAACCACTTACAAACCTCATCCAGATTTCCAAGTGAAACTGCTTTGTGGCCAATTTGTACCTCCCTGTATTTTGTAGAATGTCTTTCATTAGTTTAAGTTTTACCACTGTGCTATCATCTGTGTTTGTAAAATGAAATGCTAAATAAGAGAAAAAGACCTTTAAAAAGTTATTTTAAAATAGACATTTGACACACATATACACACATACCCCCCATGCAATATGTTCTCCCCTCAAGGAGGATGACATAGCAGAAACTTGAATTATTAAAATGAATGGCAATATTTGAATCGAAATGCTAAAGAGGTGTGTGTTAACTTTTATACCACAGCTATAAACTTAATTTCTCAGACACTTGAATCACACATGGACCAAAGGATTTTTGTTTCCTTCCATGTTTCTCTATTTGATAATATCTTCCATGCACTTTTTGAATGAAGAAAGTCTGCTGCAGATTATAGACTAACTTATAAACTATGGCTATATTTGCAAAGGTCCAGTGGAGGAAGAACTGTACAACTGTACAACTTCCACTAATAATAGGACTTCTAATAATTGTGGTAACTGTGTGCATATATATCCACTTATACAGTCTGTTTTTTATACGATTACAAACGTATTTGAGAGTCATTCAGCAGAATGATATCCACCAGAGCACTCTAACATGTGGACATTTTTGGGGTTGTGCATCACTAATAGGTCCCTTTGAGGGTTTAGAGATCCTGCTCAGCTCAGCACTTCATTTCACTCCCTTTTTTTACTAGTTGTACCATCAATTTCTCCCAGCCTGCAATCACTTACCAATTGCTTCTAAAGACTGATTTTTGATTTTGGGGCACTATTGGCACTACATAACAGAGTCCAGCTTTCAGCTGCCTTTAGGCACTGCAGCTGTGACCATATGGCACAATGCAGCCCTGGGTAGAGATATCAGCTCAGATCCCAAACGCACTGCTGCAGGGTCAGTGCCTGAGAGAAAGGCCAATTCTCTCAGCTCCAAATTCAGATCACTGTAGTGACACTATTTCTTATTGTAAATTTACTCGGCCGTAGCTAGCAGAGGGATCTCTGCAACACGCACGACTGCACAAGGTAAATATATCCTCAAGTATGTGTGTGTACATTAGGTTTTTTGTCCGTAATACCAATTGCAAATATTAGCATGCACAGTTGCGGTGTCTGTGTTTACAAGCTACGAAGAGGCTTAAGTGTTTATCCCCTTTCTACACAGAGATATCCTGGGCGTGTTAAGACAACATGGAAACCTCACTCTGGCCCCTGTGTTCATGTTCCTCATGGTATGCACTTTATTTTTCCTGAAGAACCTTCTCTTACTGAAAGCATTGCAGGGATCTTTCTGATAAAATTGTCTTTAAGATTTCCTGCTTTTATTTTTTTTTTTTTTTAATTATTTGTAGCAGAACTTAAATTTGAAGTGACTGAATGAGGAAAATGCTCAGAAGATCAAGAACAGTATCATCAGGCTGCTTGAGTGCCATAAAGTTCATTTGTGATGCCAGTTAAAAGATTTGCATCAAATTTGATTTTTATCAAATTATAATCATGGGTTTTAACTGCACATTCTTCATTTCTGAAACAGAGACTGGACATGCAAAAGCGCTGAGCGTCGAGCTACTGCCGAGACCAACGGAAGCCATACACTGAGCATACAGCATTGTAGCCATATGCTCTGAAAACAAACCCAGATCCCAAGTTATTTTCAGCTGGGTATATCAAGAAGATGCTAGAGGACACTGGAGGAAGAAGAGGAGGAGGAGAAGAATGCAGGGTAGCATTGATTGCACCGAAGCAAAGCAACAGTAATCATGCAGATGACAGAAGTAGCCAGTCCTAAGAAGGGTTATTCTGTATGCAAAAATCCTGGGAATGACAACCTGAAATTTGGCACTGGAGCTGCAGGAAAGGTGTGAAGGAAGGCATGGGCTAAAACAATGCTGTTCAACCTCTGAATGTTTCATTACAGGGAAAACACCTCATACCAGAGCAGGGTTACTCTGGGAACGTGTGGTAATCTCACATTATTGTGCTAATATTAATACTATTGTCCACTTGACCTAGTCCACACCAGTCACGACATTTCAGATCTTTCCCAGGAAAAGCAATTCAGTTAATATAAAAGCAGGAGCTTTTGCATTTGACATGCAATACCTATAAAAAGAAGTTCCTTTACTAAGTTTGCATTGGTGTCTTAATACAGGACTCCAAGATGTTTTTCTCAAATTCTTCTCAAAGGAAAAATGCTAAATAACATGAAAGATACAATATATATATATATATTTCATATATATTTACTCAACATACCTTGCTTTCTATTCATACTGGTATAAACTAGTCTCTTATGTTGCAGTTAGACAGCTTCCAATGTCTGATTTAACCTGTTCTGCTTTGTTTCTGTTCTTTTCACTGACACTGCAACTTTTAGAATGAAGAGATAAATTGAAATAAACCCAGAAATAGATCCTAATCATATTACACATTTACAGTAAAGCATAGAGGTTGCAGTGGAGACCAAAGCATTATGTACTTGATCCTCTCCAATGCACACACTAAAATGCAGCAGGAGAACTACTCACATTAGCAAAATAGGGTTTCAAATCTCAGGCATTAATCAGATTTGATTTTCAATCAATGAGTTTTGCCCAAGCATTTGGAAGTAAAGGAATGGATCAATGGCTCCATGCTTGATTAAGATCTAGTAAAGGACATAAAAGGAATTTGATACCTATTTTAGTCTTTAACAATAGCTTTACTCTAGGTAGACTACAACATATCATACTATAAAATACCTGCTGCAACCATTTGAAATGTAGTTCATCTTCACATAATTTAAGAGAACATCTAAAATGTTAATGGACACCATCTGAGCAGAAATTATCAGTTGCCTCACTTTTCCATAGAAAATTCCAGCAAAAAAACTTCGGCTTGAATTTGCACAAATCAAAAATTAGGGACAATCAGAATGGAACTTCAGCTGAAGGCCAAGCCTAATGTCCCAGTACCAATTCTGGAGCTTAAAGTCTGCTTCAGAAGTGGGCAAATGACCAGCCAGAAAAAAGCCCAACAAGACTCCATAACTTGCATTTTAGTGATGACACAGAGGAAGTGCTGTAGTTTTTATCAATTACAAATGTTTTCATCACTCCCTTGAAGCTACTCCAGTATAGTACTAGGTGGACTAGACACATCCTGCTTTTCTGTATGACTTTATCATTCTATCTCTTAGAAATACAAATGGAGACACTGATTTCAATCATTACTGTACCAAAAACTTAATCAAATTTGCTATGACATTTTATTTGCCTTCTGCTGAGACTATGAAAATAAGATAAGATGGTCTCATCTTCTTATGAAGAACAAGATTCAGAAATCATGAGTAAGATTTGTGAATAACATCATCACCATGGAGCATTTGATCACATAGGATTAAAAAGAATAGATCTGAAAATGCAACTCTTCTACTGAAATGTATTCCATTTATTATTGCAGACATCGAGAGTGGGAATACAATCCTGTGAAAAAAGGAAGAGAAGCTATAGAAGGAAGTGTCAATGTTTTCAGATCAAATGCAGTATCAGAATCTTCTGCCTTTTCTGTTGAAAAATTAAGTATTTCTAATAAATTAATACTTTTGCTTATGCAGCCAGCTGTACACTGATCATAACCAGTTATACAAATCTGGACATGTTACTCCAAACCAATCTTAAAAATATACTCTCCCATGTCACCTGTGGAGGGCTAGTGAGTGAACGGAAATGAAATAGAATTTGGAGAGGAATTACAACTTTGAATAATTAGTAATGGTACTAAGATAATTTATAATCAATTTTTGGAATTAATTTTTGTTGCAATTTTTAATTTGAGGCCAGGCTGGATGAGGCTCTGAGCAACCTGGTCTAGTGGGAGGTGTCCCTGACCATGGCAGGGGTGTTGGAACTAGATGATCTTTAAGGTCCCTTCCAACTCAAGCCATTCTATGATTCTATGAAGTCTCATATATTTTGACATATTTTATAGCAATTTCTGAAGAGAAGCAGCACAAGATAATGGAATTTAGCGTGGCAAGAGGAGTAATCAATGAAATAACCAGTTAGGAGTGTTAGGGTAATGTGATGACTTTTGATGATGCCTTAGAGTCAAAGGGGTTAAATTTAATTGTAAACCAGTTTCAGCTCAATTTGTGATGGCTGTACAAAGGCAATCATCAAGAGTGACCAAAGTGGGATTTCTGAGAAATCACAGTACCTCCCTGAACAGGCAGGAAAGGTGAACCTGTATCTATTAAACCACAGCACACCAACTGCTGATATGAGTTGATTTTTCACTGGTAAACAATGTAATGATTCATAAAGAATATTTTTCTTCCCACCAACAAAATCACTTACCAAGCTCATGTGTGTCACCTATCTGAGTTTATCATACTATTTTATAAGTGCTTTAATTATGCACCAGTTATATCCCTTAAAATTCTCCTTTTGAGATCATCCTGTAACTCTGATAATAAATGTTAGAGCTGATAACATATCCCTTAATTTTTCAATGCACATATTTCTGTGTACACAAGTATCCTGTAATCATCTTCTTTCCCTCTTTAAATAATGTTAAGGTAAATTCTACAGACAGAAACGTCAATGAATTTGCCAGAGGTGTAACTCATGATCAAAACATACCAGTTCTTTTCCTCAACACTTCTGATTTTATTTAGTTATGTCACTTTTATTTAAATGTTAATAACTAGCTTTACTTTTAAAATGTTCAGGAAATACGGTATCTTTCCTTGCTTATGTTTACTCCTCAGGGGAAAAGGTGTGCCTTCTATTTTTCTCTAAATCTTGAAGCTACTTTCTCAAACAGACCTACTCCAACAGTGAGAATACGCATTATTTTACAGAAAAATCATCATAGAAAATCACATTTGAAGGAATCTCTATTCCCATGCCCCAGGGCACTATCAACAGCACTTGTACCATTCTCAGGGTGATGTTTTCCTAACCTACCCTTGAAAGCTACCAGTGATGGAAATTCAACAGTCTTCCAGGGGAACCTCTATGAGTACTTCACCATACTTGCAAAAGGAAATTTTCTCCCAAGTGTCTAACCTTAACTTCTTTCCCAGTTTTAAACCTAATTATATCTTGTCCTCTTAGGGAGACCATTCCACTACCTTCTTTGCAGGAAGTTTGACCCTATGTGGGATTATGGGATCCATTTCCTACTGAAAGTATTTCTCTACATCCCAGGGTAAAACACTGTAAAAGGTTAATTAATCAAAGTAATATAGCTGTAAATAAATATATTAACATATTCTCAAAATATTATTCCTGCTCTTATTGTTCCTAGAATAAGGAACATTCCAAACGACATTTGTGCAAATCAGTCTTTTTGTGTCTCTAGAAACAGGAATCAACAGGAAAATCTGTATTTTTTTTTTTTATTGGAGGTAGAATCAGTCAAGTTTGTTATGGTGAAATCATGTTTGCTCAGAAGTGTAACTGATGAAGTAGCACTGAATCTGCCCAGGTGGGAAGAAGAATCCCTCAAAGAAAGGTCCATATTACTGACTCTACAATGCTGAAAGATTTTCACTGTGTAGTCGTATGTTGTGCCTGGCCTGGGGATAAATGCTGACCTTGGATGCAGTTTGATTTCTCCATTTTCATATGCTAAGTAGCTACATAAATGGATGCAAACTCATTTAAAAAACCAACCCTGTCAGATGGAACTTCATTGGGTTTCTTGAGAAGTTGGCATCACTTACCATAAGGAGGAAAACTAAGAAAAGTGAAGTAATTTATTCCAAGCTCCTGCTCAAAAGTCACTCCAAAGCCCCTTAAATCGTATTTATCCCATAATATATAACAATTGGGGAAGACTAAGCCCAAGCAAAAATTCTTCCTGTTCACTTCTTGATATTTCATCAAAGAGACCTGTAGAAAGAAGACTCCTCCTAGAGAGCAAATACATGAAGGAAAGTCAGAGCATCCTCTATTTACCTGTGCACCTGCAAAGGAAAACTAAAATGTCTGAAGCCCCACCTTTTAAGAACCTTGTGAAACAATCTGGGAACGGAGCCAAAACCAACTCTCTCACTATATAAGGCTCAGGAGCAGACAGGTATTTCCTCAGAGGCTGGTCGTTCGGTAGCTTTTACCGGACTTCCAGAAGATGGGCACAGGTGGTGGGATGCAAATACCACTATGGATATCAATACTAGCACTCGCCTTCATACAGATCAAAGGTAGGAAGATTCACTTGCTTGGCGTTTTTACTGTTTTAAAGAATTTATAACTTGCTTTGGAGTTTGAAACATTTTTGTCTTGCCTTTGTGAAGCTAATGCACCTGTTACCTTTATGCAAGATTTTCTGTTACAAATACTTTCCTTGCTGAGAAGAGGAAATGAACTGTCTTGAAAATTTATGTCGTAGTCCATGCTCTCGTCCTATTTTCTCCGGTCAAAATCTGGAATAGCTTCACTGAATTGAGTGGAGCTCACTCAGAACTCAGATTTTTACCAAAATCCCTCAAGATTTGCATTTAGTTTTTTGATGTCCACTTCAAGGTGGTACAGCATTTCTAAATGCACAAATCCAAAGGTGCAAAAGTGGCTTTCGGAAGGAACAAATCAGTGGTCTGTCTGTGCATTATTAAAGATTTTGTTTGTTCTATCAGCTGATGACACAGTACTGAAAAAAGAAGGGATTTTGCTCAAAAAGCTTGGGATAACAGAGTTTAGAAGTTCATCTGTTCTTGCACATGAGGTTGCATAACAGCTGAAAGTAGAGTTGGGTTTTGATGGCATGCAAGCAAATGGAAGTGCCTTAAATATAGAAGAGGACACTTAATATTCACACATGAGTGTTAATACTCACAGATGATTGCAAATATTTTTTTAACACGTATGCCATCTGTTAATTTGCCTGAAAGTCTGAGGTAACAACAATGTTAGTTTTGAGTACATTTTGATCTCAGGTGCAGATCCTATTGTACTATTTTACTTTGTCCTATTTCCAGATAATTCTACACTAACTAATGTTAAAAAATGGTAGTGTCAAAGACTAGCCCATCACAAGACTAGCTGTAGCATTACCACACCATGCCATGGAAATGGGAATCTGCAATGCCTATGGCATGAAGCAGAGCGCTGGAGCCATACAGTGCATGGAGAGGGCAAGTGGAGAAGAGATGCCCAGAAGCACTGAATGGTTCCTAGCTTAACAACAGGCACAATGTGTCCTTCCAATACCAGACAGTGCAAAAAGGGACTTCGGGAGCTCCCTGCAGCTCTTATTTCAGCCTTAGCCCTTCTGGTGGTGCTACCCATGGGCTGCCCTTGCTGGGGGGTGCAGCAGCAAGGGCTGAACTTGCGTTTTTGGTTTTCTCCAGCCAGCAAAGATTCCCCTGCAACCTGCTTTCTGATGTACTCTCACTAAGGGAAGCATTAAAAGCCCCTCTGGCCCCAGCAGATTTTGTGTGTATTCCTGTTCTGATGCTGCAGTGGAATGGAATGAGAAATGGTTTCTTTACTGGAAACAAGTTTTGCTTTGGGGCAAAATCAACAGTCACTAATGTATCTATTGGCAAGACATTTTTTTCTCAGTGGCTTATTACGAAAAGTGCTTGAAACTGTAAAACACAGAGTAACGTTGGCTTTCTCAGATAGAGATCAGTCCTCTAACTCTAACGTGAATTCTTGTACAAAAGAAACTTATTTTTAAAGCCCTCTAGCTAGACAAAGGGCTTTACTGACACTTAAAGCACACAGTAGTCATAAAAAACTAAGAAAATGCAGTCTTTTATCTGAAGAGCTTCTAAGGTTATCCAGGGCTACTGTGACAATAACAGAATAAGGATCTCCTCAAATTATCACAGGCGTGTTTTTTTGATGGCTTCCCTGCAGAAATTTATTAGCAAAAAAAGCTAAAAAAAAGCTGGAGGAGTGGTATATGGCCATCATGGTTGCTTTAGGATGCAAATTGGACCTCCTGTAGATGAACATAGCTTTGCTGAGTTTTGATATACTGACTGTTGCGTGTTTAAACAGAGGTAACTGAGAAATGATAAGGGAACGCAAGAAAATTAGACATTAACATTTCCCTCCTCCACTCCTCTTGATGCAGTTCAAGCCCAGAATGATGAACAGCAAATCAAAACAAACTATTTCTCTTCATCTGTCCTGCAGGGACAAAAATGTAAGTATTTTTATGCTGATCTATTTCTAAGATTTTGTCCCAAATTAAATTGATCAATAATAAGATTACTAGAATCTTCCCATTCTTAGCCAGAATGTACTTTCCCTTCCCCCACTTTGCCCCCACCCCTCCAAAAAAAAATAGATATCCAACTCACAGCCAATCTCTGACTGGTCTAAACTGGAGGACTTCCTGTGCGGATTTGGTCTGCCAGTATAATAGATTTATCTAATCTTTAACGCCATGAAAGGTACATACCTTCTATCTAAAAGTGTGTTTTCAGAAGAGGGGTGTGTATGTACATATATATCACCACGCTACTTGATAGTAGGTAATAAAAGATACATTTTTTTACGCTGTGTCAAGATGACTGTATCACTCACGAGCGAATAAGAACTCTGTAACTAACTTAATTGTAACTGCCTTGTACATTAGAACAATTAAGCGCTACAAGATCATTCATGACACATAACTGTACAGAGCAAACACCATAACTGTACAGAGCAAAATACGGGTGGGCGGATACAACGCTGACTGATACATTAGCGATGAAAGGCTGAAATAATTAATCATGACGCCTGCCCTGCAATTTGTGAGGTCACTAGCTGGAAATTAAAATAGTGACAAACCCAAACTGGAAGTGTACCACTAATTAATAAAAGTAAGTGCACTTAATTACTGGAACAGATTGACAAGGGAGTTAATACAGGTGCTTTCCCTTACATCATGACTAAATGAGATTGTCTTTCTAAGACACATATTTGTCTTAGTGATGATATCTTTTGGCCTAAATGCAGAAGTTAATGGCTGCACCATCTACAGTTTGGAAGTCATCAAATTCTACAATTTTGATGCTTTCAAGGGAGAAACTGCATCAATCCCTCAAACTCTCATCTTGAGAAAAATCACACTGTATATTCTCTAAGTATTCTATCCCTTTCATTGCTAGATCCAAAGAGAAAATTCAGGAACCATGGAAAATTTAGGGCTGGATCCTACCAGCATAAGTCTTGCACAAAAAAACCCTCAACCCCTAATTAAAGTTTCACAGAATTTTAATGGCTTCTTGAAAAAATCTGTTTAGGATTGGTTGTGCACAAGTACATACCTCAGCACAAAGAAAGATATGAGCTTCAGAAAAATCCCAGCTCCTGTTTCTCATACTCAGCTTCTAATATTCAGTAACTTTCTGCTTCTAAGTGTACTGAGATGCAAAGGTTCAGACACTAGCATTGCTTTTTTTCCTCCCTTAGATTTTTCATCAGCTTCAAAATCCCAAGGAGTGAAAATCATTCAGCCTTTTCAAAACACACTGAAAGTAAAGGGTAAGTTAAACAATGTTATGGCTCAGGTATTTGTGCTCTTGTTGATCACACAGGTAGAGCATGGAGTGACTGAAGAGATTGATAAATTGTGTAAGATTCTTTAGCATCATAAAATAAAAAATGAACAAGAAAAGTAGCCAGTTCATCAGGTAACAAGAATAATCTAAATGTGATCCCAGTACTCAGCCTGTATTTTGTTAATGTGATGCAGCTGTTATTTTTTTTTATTATTTATATATACATATAATACTAGGATAATTCATACATAATATTTCCAGTATAGAGAGGAAAATATTAATGTGTTCAAACACTGGTGAGACACCTTATCTAGGTTATAGGACACAATTCTGACCAGTTGTGTTCAAGCAGGCTGAGTGTAAATCTGGAGGGGACACTCAGAGGGACCATGAGGATAATCAGGGAGAGAAGAGACCTTGCTCATATGGAAATGAAGACAGAAAAGAGAAAAATGAAAAAAAAAAAAAAAAAAAAAAGGGAGGGGGAAGGAACTAAAGGGAGGGGATCTGCAGCAAATTACAGAGAATTCTTACTGCTGATTTTGAATCCACAGCTGGCAACCCATTTCACAATGGCCGCGTGTGTAGCACATGGGGTAACTTCCACTTCAAGAACTTTGATGGGGACATCTTTTACTTCCCCGGGGTCTGCAATTACATCTTTACATCCAACTGCAAATCACCCTACGAGGACTTCAATGTCCAGATTAGGCGTAAAATGGTGGCAAATGCTACCATGATCACGCACGTCATCATGAAGCTGGAAGGAGCAGTGATCGAACTGAGCCGTGGCTCTGTCATGCTTGATGGCAAACCGTAAGTTCTTAAAACTGCCAGCACTGCTCTTGCTCCCAGTGGGCTCTTTGAGAAAGCATTCCTTTCCCTCATCTGACCTCATGTTGCTCCCAAGAAGCTGGAGGGTTCAGGTCCTTCCTGAAGTATCAACACAGCCTGCAGATTGCCCCTGTGTCTGTTTTGTTCAGATGAGCTATATCCCAGATGCTGCCCCACTGCTAGAGTTGTGTATGTATATATACAAATAAGTTTGTAGGCTGGATTCAAAGTGTTAAGTTTTTACACCCTTTAAGTTTCTACTTTCCATTAATTTTACCAGAACATGATCTTTGAGAGGAAATTTTGACAGGTTGCACTGAACAGTATACAGTTAAGCAGTGCCTGCAGCTCGTTCCTGTGCTCATTTAATATGGGCTAGTCTGGAAACTTCTATCCATGTAGCAATGGTAACGCTGACTTTGGTGAAGGGTGTGAGACCTGTCCAAAAGGCTGGATAAATATTTGGGCAGCTATCTCACCCTGAGCTGTGTATTACAGCAGCTATGTACAGAGAGTGAGTCTAAAGGTTATCTTGGGTACACCTCTGTGCATGGCACTCATGTCACAGAACGCCTAAAGAGCCTATACCTTTATTATCAAGGGCTTTCAGGAGTAAATAGCAATATCCTGAAACCTACTGCCTGCCAAACAGATCCTCCCAGAACTTTTTTGAACAATGCAACCAAAGACTCTTCCCAATGTTCTAACCAATGCAGAACACCCTGAACAGAGACAACCCGAAAGAACAGCAGGAAAAGCAAGGCTGGTCCATCTGCACTATGAGAAGCAACTGCAGAAGAAACAGCCAAAACATTACAAACTTTTGTTGTCCATATTTAGTTACTGCTCTAATTTCTTCACCTATTCATGTTGAAGCTTCTCAAAGAGAACAGGAAATGCTATCAGCGTGGATATTCAACAGGTATTCCCTAGCCCTGCTGAATTATGGTGGTCTTTCCCCAGGGTTCAGATGCCTTACAGCCATATGGGAGTCTTGATAGAGAAAAGTAACAACTATTTGAAGGTTTCTGCCAAGTTGGGACTGACCTTCCTTTGGAATGAAGAGGATGCCCTCCTGGTAAGCAAACATCCAAAATGTGGCAGAAATAGAAAACAGTCCGTTTACATCTTTGCAGTCTTAATCATCCAGGCAGACCCTTAATTGTGGATTTTTGTCCATTTTTAGCATATTGTTCTATCTTCCAGTCTTCTCTCAATTTGCTTCTGCTTTTTCCATCAAGCTCAGCTCAGGATCAATAGAACCCCACTTATACATTTTCCACCTCACAGTGAAGTACTCCTCAAACTCTAGACCTGACAACGTGATGATGCTCACAGCCCCAGGGCTAGAATAAGACCAAGTTTTTCTTGGTGGTCACTGTCCTTCCCTACCTTGTTACCACATGACACAGCCTGCACAGCACACACAGGTCAAATCTGGGTACAGAAATAATATTGATATAGGCTGTTCCTAACCATCAAGGCCGACATTACTATGAACTTAAGTTCTCTTTCCTCATTTCTTTTAGGTGGAACTAGATAAGAAATTTGCCAATCAAACTTGTGGACTTTGTGGGGACTTCAATGGAATTCCAACTTTCAGTGAATTTTATTCAGGGAGTAAGTAATAAAAAGCATTATTAAGTGCTTTGGTTTTCCCTCTTCTAGCAATAGACTGGAATATAGGTTGTGGGCTGTATTAACTGCAAAACTAGTGATAATTCTTTATGTATGGCTATGATGTCAGTCACCTACAGAGTCAGGGCATTGACATCAGGGCTGCTTCCATGCCTGTTAGATCTTTTAAGACCTATGCAACTTTCTACTTATTTTCAATAGATAAGGTCCAGTTCTTTGTATACCTCCATCTCTTTTACCTTCCGTATTATCATAGAATGAATCATAGAATGTCTCAGGTTGAATGGAAACTCTAAAGGTCACCTAGTCCAACCCCCCTTCAGTAAGCAGGGTCATCTTCAACTAGATCAGGTCGTATTATAGTGATGTTATTTGGTAATCACTGTTCATGTCACAGCAGGTAGTGTCACAAAAGAAAATATCTCCATGCAAAAGCCAGGAAAGCAGTAAATATTATTCTAATATTTGGACTGCTTTTTACAGAGGCCAAACTGACTCACGTACAGTTTGGGAATAAGCAGAAGATGGATGGACCCACAGAGCAGTGTGCTGACCCTGTTCTTCCTGCCATTCCCATGAACTGCTCAGCTGAATTTGTAAGAACCTCTCTCTCAAAATTTGTTTTCTCAGTGTAAAATAAATTCTCACTATCTTTGGAGAAGAATAATTAGAATTGAAAAACTATAGCATGAATATCACTCAGTTGTAGGTTTGGAAATAATTTTTTTCTAAATTTAGTTTTTTATTCTTTGCTAAAATGAATGGTAAAAAGTTGCATTCCCCTTCAAAGAGAAAACTGGGTATTTTCATGAAAGAGAAATTCACTGAGGATGTCTTAACACAAAGAAGCTGTATAATGCTTAGGAAGTCACCCGAGCCGAATGTAACTCAAGATATGGGAAAACATGGAAGTTAATAAAAAAAAGTTCTCTGTGTATTTGCTGTGCTTTTACACTTTTCCGTAAACATTTGCTTTTGGCTACTGTTGGACAGGTTTCTGACCCAGATGGACCTTCAGTTTTTTCTGCTACATGCCTTAAAGAATTAGTTTCATATTTCCTCTCCTCAACACTTGTTTTACCTTCTCTATTTTCCCTCCTAGGCTTCAATTTGTACGACAGTATTAACCAGCAAAGCATTTACAAGCTGTAACGCGCTCGTGAACGTTGAGGACTACATTGAGACTTGCATACAAGACCTGTGCCACTGCGACAGCTCCATGGCTGACTTCTGCATGTGCAACACCTTTGCCGAATACTCCCGGCAGTGTGCTCACGCGGGTGGACAGCCTCTGAACTGGAGAACCTCAGAACTGTGTCGTAAGTATCTCAGGAAGGGGCTTTTCACCTGTGCTCACTACCTGTACCTAATAAACTTCAAATATGTGATTTATTGATTTATTTATTTATTCCCTCAAGATGACAGCTCTTGAAATTCGTTAAATCAGTTTTAATCTGAGCATACTCAAGACTTTGGGAATCTGAAGTTGAGAGGATTTTGCGTTGTTAAGGGTTTCCAATGCCTATCAGAAAGTCTAAAATGTTGCAGCCTCCACCTGGCTCAGGATTCCCCATTATATTTTGTCAGAAAACACCCTAAATGGCAAATACTGTTTTCTCAATGTTTCCAAGGAGAAGTCAGCATTATAATATTCCTTCTATTTCTTTTTGCTTTCAGCCAAATCGTGTCCTTTCAACATGCAGCACCACGAGTGTGGCTCCCCCTGCTCCGATACGTGCAGCAACCCAGAGCGGTCTGAGCTTTGTGAAGATCATTGTACAGATGGCTGCGTCTGTCCTCCAGGCAAGCTGATTTTCTGCTTTTTTCTCCTAGACAAAACCACTGGAACATTGACCTGCCCACATTTAACCACTTTCCTGCTCTTTATCGTTCTTATCTGATCATCTCTTTTATTATCATCGAAGTAATAACTACATTGGATACACATGCATAATTTCTATAAAGTTTACTAAAAATGCCCTTTTAAACAAAAAATGTGCCTGAGGCATGTACATAATGACTAAACTGAAAATAAGATATTTTGCTCTTAACAATAAGGGGAAGTCTTCTATGTTCAGCATCCATATTTTCACTGAAAATATCTAATGTTTAATCACATTTTGCCCACAATGATAACACCTGGTGTTAGCAAAGCTGTGTCTGGTTCCCCAAATTACCAGACCCTTGCTGTCCAGTGCTGCTTTTCTAGACAACAAGGAGCTGAGAGAGCACAAGGCAGTGTGTAAAACATCGTGCTTCCGAGAATTACACTTGAGAATGGAATATCCGTACAAGACAAACAAATTAAATGTGTTCTCTTTCTGCACGCTTACTTACGGGGCTGAGAATTGTTGCTGTTGTGAGTGAATGCATGGTAGGATCTTCACCCCTTGCAGCTCTTCTGCCCATCCTCCATGAAGTCTCACGGAAGTCACCATCATTGTTTGTATAATAGCGTTGACTTCTATTAGATAATCCTCTGCCTTTGGGTATAAAAATATTTACTACGCAAATATGTCCTTGGGCACTCTTACAAATGGTTCACCTATTGGTCCTTGTTTTCTACCAGTTTTAATCCTAATCCCATTCTAATGAAGTCCATAACAACAAGGTATTTTCCTAGATGTCTCTTTTGATCACCATAAGATTTTAGATAGGCTTCAATGGAATACAGTATGTCAGTGTCTATATCATACTAAGTACTTTCTATTCATTTTCTGTGTGATACAGAAGAAATGGAACATGCTTTCAGGCATCTGCCAGATCTGTGTACAAAAGCAGGTTCTGCAGTGCACAGAGTGAGTAACAGGCCATTTCTTTCCCTAGGAATGGTATTTGATGACATTAATGGTGCTGGCTGCATTCCCCGTAAAGAATGCCACTGTACTTATGAAGGTGAAACATATGCCCCTGGTGCCTCCTTCTCATCTAAATGCAGATCATGGTAACATATCTTCTCATACTTCTTTTTTTACATACTTTATGTGAACATTTTGAAGGCAAAGAAAAGTTACTGATTTCCTCTTAAAAAGAAATTCAGAAGAACTTATGAACTGAAGTTTCTTGATTACACATTTTTAGAGGCTAGTTACATCTGTTTTCTCCTCACAATTAGAAGAAAAAATTGACTTTAGACGTAGGTAGTCCAATTTCAAAACCAATCAATTAAAGAAGACAATCAAATTCAAATACCAGAGGTATCTTAAATATATAAATTACTGTCTTTTGTCCTTTACAGCACTAAAATGTAATACTAGGATGCTTCTGTAAATACTATGGGGGATGTGACATTTAGGGGTATGTTGCATGAGACAGAGCGGGAGGTCACATTTGAGAGGCATGTTTGACAGATATGATATATATTTTTTCAATATCACTATTGTTACTGAGGCATTATTCTGTGTGTGCCAATGCACCTATCTATCTATGAATACAAACCCCACAAACATGCATGTTATCTTCCAAGACATACTTAACATATTTGAAGTTCAAGCCATGCTAATGGAGAAAAGGGGTGACCCTTTATACATAGCAGAATGGATGCCAGGTTCCCCAGGACTGAATTCTGTCCAAAGACTGGAAATAAGCAGCAATATATTAAAAAAAAATTAGATAAAAAAAAACCACTCGTACTTATTCTGAGCTTTCAAAGAAGTGTTGGTTTCTTTAGAAAAATGGTAAATGCTTCAAGAGGAAAATTAAGGCATCAGCTGCTCTTATTGCTTCTTACTTCACTTACACTTGCATTACTCAAGGATACTGAATGTCATCTTTGTTTCAGTACCTGTGTTGGAGGTGAATGGTCCTGTGTCACCCAGTCATGCCCTGGGACCTGCAGTATTGAAGGAGGGTCTCACATTTCCACATTTGATGAGAAACATTATTCCTTCTTTGGAGACTGTAGCTATGTCCTAACCAAGGTAAACACAAGTCACAATCCTTGCTAAAGCAATACAGTAGAGGAAAAAGTTTTAATTATATATAAAGTTGTTTAATTAAAACTACTGGCAATCACATAAACCTTCTGAAACTTAGAGGATCAACATGGAGCCTTAAATGGATTTCAGAGGGCTTTCCCTAATGGAAAGGTCATACTGAATAAATATAGTGTTTTGTGTTCTTTGACCATCATTTAAGAATTGCACTGTTTTTAGGTTGCATAAAACAATCTTCATGCTTCCTATTAAGTTTTTAATGAAATATTGCCTGTCTGGTGTTTTATGACTACTTCTTTTTGAGCAATGTGTTTATTACATCCATTAGTACTGTCCCTTTTTTGTCACAGTTAATATAGTTCAATGGATTTGAATGGAATTATTATTATACAGAACTCATGTGAGAGAAGCTATTTCACTAAGAGGATCAGCCTTCCAAACAGTCTTTCCTAGTGAGCATAGAAGACTCTAGATTTTAAAACCAAAAAGCTAAGAAATTACACATATATTCTAAAACCTGAATTAGAAATTGATGACTTACAAAAATGCCTAAGATTTACTGGAGCATTTTAGATTAATAAGAACTAAATTCTGAGGAGCTATATCTAGAATGATGACTACAGATTTGCAGATTTCAGAACTCTAGGTATGTTCATTGTTTGTACTGGATGAGTGATATAAATGATTTTCATAAAGTCTTCATATTAAATAAGATCTGTTATCAAAAAGCTCAGACTGAATGTTACCAAGAAAGAGAACCATAAAAACTTAGAAATGAACTGGAATTAGGTAATTTAGAAAGAGATTAGGCTAATCAATGAAACTTTTAGATGAAACTCACAAGCACTGGGCTCAATCCACAAGGGATCATGGATAAGACTTACAAGTTTTGTACTCTCCTTTTGGGACCAATGTGTAAAATTAAATTCTCAGAGGTTCAGGAAGTACAGGAAACCCCTAAACTTGGACAGAAGAAGTCAACAATTCAACAATTTTAACATTAAATTTCCAGATAGCTGGAATTCTACATCTTAGCTATCCTCAATTTAATCTTCATTATGCCAAGAAAATTATAAGACATGTTCAGAATCTTCTGCGTGTTTCCTGCCACATCTTGGCCATTAGGTTCACTTTGGACTGTGTTCTGTGAGCAATATTCCATGAAAAACAGAGCCAAAAGAAAAACTGATTTTTTCCTTTATTCAGTAGATAAGCAAATAATAAGTTTAGCTTTCTTCTATGAGAGGATATGTAAATGCCTATTTCCTACCTGTTAGAAGAACGTCCAGATCACCAAGCTCCTTGGTAATCTATTCAGTGCAGAAGAGACTAGAAACAATTTCTCTCCTCAGTAAACCCTGTAACCAGTGGGCAAGAAAACCACATTCCCTACTTCTCTAGCGTCTTCTCATCTTACTATGAATGTCATTTGAGTGTGAACCTTTTTAACACAGCAATATTTTAATAAAACAAATCCTTTTAACAATGTATTTTGTTTTCTTCTTCTAGCTCTGTGACAGCAATGAATTCACTGTTCTGGGAGATATCCACAAGTGTGGCCTGTCTGACACTGAAACATGCCTCAAGGGTATAGCTGTCAGCTTGAATGGAGGACAAACTGTAAGTCCCAAACGTAGACACCAAACATTCTGCAGGGAGGTTTTCACAACTTAATGGACAAGTAGCTGGCAAAAGACACATAACAGCAGAGCCAGGAAATCTGCAATGATGTTTTTTGTTGCATCTCATCTGAACATTATTCAAAGTAAAATTAAGCATAAAGTAGGTACGTTGGAAGTCAAGATCCTAGTAAACTGTCATTAAGTTATATTTGGGCTTTTGCTTGTTTATTTTGACAGCCAATGGATTACAGCAATGAAGGTTAAAGAAATAGTACAGGAATCAGAATATCACCACAGTCTCCCCGCACTTTTTCTTCCCCTTAATCCTGAACAATAATGGATATAAAATATTAGGAAAGTGTTTTACCTTTTCTAAATATGCTTAATAATCATTGCCTTTTGTTCTGTGCAGAACATTGTGATCGAGTCTTCTGGCAGTGTGTTTGTGAATATGATCTACACACAGCTGCCATTCTCTGCAGGTAAGTTCCTCTAGAAGACTTGTGTAATGTTTCTCATTTTTGACTTCAAATTGTTATTACATTGGTTAATCTAAAGCCAAATTCTACCTTCAGTTACACTGCAGCAAACCCAAGGTACTCCAATAGAGCATAGTCCTTCATTTTTTAACTGATAGGGTTTGCCTATTCAACTCGTATAATTTTAGCAAAATTATGGTCTAATTTGAGCAATATGTAATTAAACAGAGATTCAATTAAAGCAAATAGTATCATCGCACATTTCCAGATCTATATGGATCATCTTTCCTACAGTTCTTCAGAAATCAGGATCATATCAAACAAAGCTGTAGATTCCCTCTATATAATGACCAGTTATTTCTACTGCTCTTCTCATATGAAATTGTAAATCCTATGTTCTTATGTCCCTAGCAAATGTCACCATCTTCAGACCAACATCTTTCTTCATCATTCTGCACACAAACTTTGGTCTTCGGATACAGATTCAGCTCGTGCCTCTCATGCAACTTTTTATAGACTTAGACCCATCCCATAAAGGGCAGACCTGTGGTAAGTGATCTTAGCATAACAACTGCCCTCATCGGTATGCTTTGTGCTGTAGAAGACTTTCACAGCCCATCTGCTTCCTTTTAGGTCTCTGTGGAAACTTCAATGACGTACAGACAGATGATTTCAAAACCACCAGTGGTGTAATAGAGGGTACTTCAGCTGCCTTTGGCAACACTTGGAAAACTCGGGCTGATTGTCCTGATGCCAAAAATACCTTTGAGGACCCCTGTAGCCTCAGCATACAAAATGGTAAGCTCAGCATGTAAGCTCTTCTATTTACTTTTAAGATGGAAAGAAGGAGTAAGCTGATCAGCTACCAAGAATTTTGCCAAACTGATTCTATGAAAATAACAGTGGACCATTTGCACACACTCTTTTCCTCAGTTGACACTAGAAGTCTTCAACTAGTAAAAAATAATTAGGATAATATTTTGGAACTTCAGAAACATTCCTTTGGATAAAGAGAGGGAGTGGTTTTGCCAACTTACATAGGGGAAACTAGAACCATATAGCACATCAGGGTTCTATTCCTGGAAATGACTGATTGTCATATAGGAAAAAAGCTGGGCATAATCCCACTGAAGTCTGGACTCAGTGTGGTCCTTCCACTGTTAAACTGAGAACCAGACTTACAGTTCAGAGCTTCATAGCTCTCAGACTCTATTTCAGCCAACAAAATACATAATTTTTGAACATTCACAAGCCACCCTTCTGTTTTCTGGGGTGAACTAGTGTATTTTTAATACACAATGTGAACCTTCTTTGTTAAAACTCAGCTAAGGATGTCTTAGTTTATTCCATGAAAACTACTATGACTTAAACGCATTCAGTTTGTGAAAAGTTCATCTTTCTGTATGGAGGAGATGAAGGACTGTTTGTGTTTCAGCAAATGCAGCGCTGACTTCTACTGCAAAGTTAAGCTTCTGCAATTTCCCTGCAGGAAGTGTAGTTACATTGAGACAAGAGTTTAGACAATGAAGTGCAATAGAAATTCTTACCATGTGTTCAATTCACAGACCAGTATGCTCAGCATTGGTGTGGACTGCTCTCTGATGCCAAGGGACCTTTTGCTGAATGCCACTCAACACTGAATCCAGAAGTTTACCAGAAGGTACTTGGCTCTGATCTCTGATACTAACACCCGAGAGAATAACTTGCCAATTGGGAGGAGATGCATTCATGATAGTTCTTTTCAAGCCAAGGGTTCATTTTTATCTGCACATTATAATTACTCCTTGCTAAAGGTATCTTTCTTCCCATTCCCAGGAGGATAAACTTAAAGTACTAACCTAAATGCCTTAACTGGGGGCTAGGACTCCCTGGACTCCTCATCAGGTCAAAGGACAAAAGCCATCCCTCCTGAGATATAAGGAAAGCTGTAGTCAGAATCTTAACTAGCACCTTACTTAGCTGCTCTGATCTGTTCTCAGAAGAGTTTTGCACATATCCAAGGACACGGCAAGAAACAGAAGCAGCAAAAAGATTGAGAGAAGAGGTGAACAAAAATGTTCCAGGAATGTGTTCAACAAACATTTTTTGAAATGACAAAATTATAGTGACCTTGCCCAGCACGGCAGCACATTAAAGGACTTATTTTCTTTGTTCCTCTGATGCAGAGAGACAAAGCTCCTAAGCCTGAGCCCTCAGCATTGGGTGGCATCACATACCCTTTAGTTGTTCTTAATATGTATAGCACAGTAGGTACAAACAGGAAGTAGTTGGAAGATCTACCAACATGCAAAGAAAGTAAAAGAGAAGAAAAAATAGTTTAGAATTGTAGACCTCTAATTACTCTCTCCTTGCAAAATCTCCTTTTCAAAAGTGCTCAATGAAATCTTCAAATGAAAACCAAGCATATGTTTACTTCTGCATATGGATTACACTCACTGTTATCTCTAACAAACATGACACTAAAAACGTGCAGAGCCCCATGGCTTTGACCCAACAATCTAATGATCATACGTCACCCTCTGTCCCCAGAACTGCATGTTTGACACATGTAACTGTGAGAAGAGTGAGGACTGCATGTGTGCTGCCCTTTCCAGCTATGTCAGGGCCTGTGCTGCTAAAGGAGTTCTCCTCACTGGATGGAGGACCAAAGCCTGCAGTAAGTTCTACATCCCTTTGCCTCTTGAAAATGATCATCCAGAAGGCCCCACACAGCAGGTCTCAGGGATACCCACAGTAAATTGTGTTACATAGTGGTTTAAGTACAGCATTGACTTCCAAGAATCTGAGGAGGAAGGGAATACCATAAAAGACAAGCAGTGGGCAGGGAAAAATATAAAAATTATTTTCTTAGAATCAACATGGACCTCAAATACCCTTGCAATAGGAATGAAGTAAATGGGATGTTTCTCAATTTGCTTTGACAAAAAATATTAAATAGCAATGAAGAAAACCCACACTATTCATTAATATAATTGAATTTTTTTTCCTTTTTTTAAGCTGGACAAAACATTTGTCTTTGAAACACTTTTATAGGGGAAAATTCTGCTCCAACAGTACAAAAAAAAATAAATTTGCACTATTGAGGCTATCAGTAGAGCACATGGACATGTGTTGCCATATTTATCACATATGCTTTACATCTACAGTGATTCATAAATGGACTACAAATGTAATTCACCTTTTTTTCCACTCTCTAGCAAAATACACCACCTTGTGTCCCAAATCCTTGGAGTACACTTACAATGTCGATTCCTGTCAACCCACCTGCCGCTCTCTGAGTGAGACTGATGTCACATGTAACATCAAGTTTGTCCCAGTTGATGGCTGCACCTGCATGAACGGAACCTACATGGATGACAGTGGCAAATGTGTGTCTGCCTCTAGCTGTCCCTGTTACTACAAAGGAACATCTCTATCTTCTGGAGAAGTTATTCATGATAACGGGGTTGTCTGGTAAGAGATCTGGGCCACAAAGATGATCAGAGGGCTGGAACACCACTCCTACAGGGAGAGGCTGAGAGAGTTGGGGTTGTTTAGTCTGCAGAAAAGAAAGGTCTGGGGAGACCTTATAGCAGCCTTCCAGTATCTGAAGGGGGCCTACAAGAAAACTGGGGAGGGACTTTCTACAAGGGCTTGTAGTGAAAAGATGAAGAGTAATGGTTTCAAAGTGAAAGAGGGGAGAACTGGAACAGGTTGCCCATGGAAGCTGTGGATGCTCCATCACTGGATGTGTTCAAGACCAGGTTGGATGGGGCTCTGACCAAACTGGTCTAGCGGGAGGTGTCCCTGCATGGGCAGAGGGGTTGGAACTAGATGATTTTTCAGGATGCTTTCAACCCAGACCATTATATGATTCTATAATTTGTAAACAAAGCATGAGATTGGATGCAGGCAATCATGAAACCATCATGAAATCTATTCAAATCAAATGCATTTCTCTCCTCAATAATTTCAATACAAAAAAATCACAGAACTTTAAAAATTGTTAGACTATCCATGTTCAGAAGATTGCACTTAGATTGCTACAGAAATTCAACAAACCATCTTATGGTGGGTTAGCCTTGGCTAACAGCCAAACTCCCACCCACTCACTCGTTCCCCACAACACATATGTTTCCTACCCATGACTCTATTTGTTCTGTGGTGAAAGATGCTTGATAATCCCACTACAGATTGTTTTCATTATGAATAGGATTGGATTTACTCTGAAAGACAGTTTTTAACCACACAAATGGAGAGAGCAAAACTGTCTTTACGTAGAATATACTTGTATTTTAGTCTACTCTAGTATAAAATATTTTTGAATGGTCCAAACTATTCTGATCAAGGGCATATTATCTCTGTTTAATCACACAGTAATTTTTCATTATCTCAGATTCATTAGGAAACAAGTTGAAACTTAAGAAAGAAAAGCAAAACATACCCATTCTCTTTTTTTTTTATAGCACTTGCACCTATGGAAAGCTGAGCTGCTCTGGAGAGAAACCTGAACCAGGTAACATATCACTGAAGGTTTTCTTTAATTCTTCTTTTCCATCTTTACCCTTTTCAAATCTCTCTCATTTTTGTCATAGTGATGCAAGTTGTACAATTCTGAAATCAAACAAGAAAATGAATTGATCAGTTCTGTAACATCGAGGATATTCCCAAAATATAAACAAACACTGTCATACCTTTCAGATGGCTGAAACAAGTTAACCCCCTTGGCTATCCAGGGGAAAAGAATAGTTGGTCACCTCACTGAGCATGAAGAGAAAACCATCCACATAATAAACAAAAGTACTAAAAAACCTAAAAAAACCCCAAACAAATATATAAATAAATAGTTGTTCTCCCATTTCTTATGGCTTTTCTCTCTTTCAGTCTGCGTACCTCCCATGGTCTACATTGACTGTGGCAATGCCAGTACAGATGTGGTAGGAGCAGGATGCCAGAAGAGCTGTCAGACTCTCGATATGGAATGCGTAAGTGTAGACCCTATACCCAGTTGAAAGTACATTAAACTAGATCTCTTTTACAACTACCAGCTGCAGCTGGACTCTTCCACCAGGGAAATGCTTGAAGCCGTGTTTTCTATATGGTCTTTACAGTACAAAACCCGCTGTGTCTCTGGCTGTGTATGTCCTCACAATAAAGTGTTAGATGGCAAAGGTGGCTGTATTTCTCCAGAAGACTGTCCATGTGTTCACAATGGGAACTTCTACAGTCCAGGAGAATCAATCAGAGTCGGCTGTAACAACTGGTAAGACCATATTGAAAAATATTATTTTCAAGCTTCTGAAAGCTCTAGGTGAATTACAGCATTTCACTTTAGCAGGATCAAGGTTTATAGGAAGGAATCTTACATAGGATGATCCACTTAGTACCTCAAAAGCGAGTTCTGTCTGTTTTTTCACAATTGCTCTCAGGAGAGAAATCACCAGGGGTCAGAACAGTATGATCTGGATGTCGTCATATTCATTCAAGTCAAGAAAGCTTTTTCCTCACAGGCAATCCCTACATTTTAACACATCCAACAAGATTTGGAAATGTGAAAGATTTAAATTGTTTGCTAACCCAAATTATTCATGACATCATGGAGTAACAAGTCTCAAGGCTCTTGAGCTATGCTGCATTTCTGAGAAGAAGCAAACCTCATTTTTCCATTGTAGGCTTAGCACATTTTAAAATCAAATTGATGTACACGCAGGAATGTACATAGAGCTATCTCATGTGTATGCCTGCTTTTTACATTTGGAGTGCTTTTTTGTCTTCTATAGCACATGTAGAAACAGAAAGTGGCACTGCTCCCAGGAACCTTGCCTGGAAACCTGCTCTGTTTACGGAGATGGGCATTACACTACTTTTGATGGCAAGCGCTTTGATTTTGAAGGAGACTGTGAATATGTTCTGGTCCAGGTAACAAAGTCCTCCCCAGATTTTCGCATTATTGAAGTACCTTGCATTTTACATATGACCATCCAGCACAGTTAACACTCATTATCATTCCCTGTTTCAGAACTACTGTGGTCAACAAAGTATGAATCACGGAACCTTCAGAGTCATCACTGAGAACATTCCATGTGGCACTACAGGAACCACCTGCTCAAAGTCTATTAAAGTTTTCCTGGAGGTAAGTATTTTCTTTAATATGTTGTACCTAATGTGCCAGAAGGATGGAATAAGCTGTTCCAGATAGACTGCATCGCAGCAGTGTCCTCTAAGTCAGTGAATATGTTACTACACTTCTTTGCTCACTGCTAACAATTCTGGTCTCTGCTAGAGAAAGCAAAGGAAGGAATTCTAATGAGAAATTGCTTAACGTGAGGTTGTTGAATAGAATCATTTTGATAATAAAGTTATTATTTCAATAACATTTATTGGCAATGTGTAAAACTGTACCCAGTAGGTGACTTCTTTAATTGGCCTCTAACTTTTTCTTTTCCTGTGCTAGAACTATGAGCTGGTACTCAGTGATGGACATTCTGATGTCATCCAGAGGACACCTGGAGGAAAAATGCCATTCCAAATCCGTTCCATGGGTATCTACACAGTGGTTGACACTACTATTGGTGTGATACTCATGTGGGACAAGAAAACCAGTATATTCATCAAACTTACTCCTAGCTTTAAGGTACCTTTTAAAATCTAAAACATGGGTTAAATGATTTCTGAAACATATTCATGTTATTGAAATTTAGGCTGTAACTCAAAGACTGAAAAAGCAGAAATTACATATTATGATCTCTGTAGTGTTGACTTAGATTCTGTACTACACATTTTCCTTAAATTATGTTATTCAGCAATGGCATAACAACAACTACATCAGTAGCTTTCTTCATGAAAATCCCTCACTGAAGAGGTATGTTCAGGATTAGATAAAGCTAATAATTAGCTCAATACTAAGAACAAAACCTGCAAGTCTACTCTGCTTCCTATCCATATCCTTCCTAACAAGAAATTAGAGACATCTCTTCATAAAAGATACTTTATGAAAACGTCCAAGGCTGTTACTGAAGAGGCCCAGATAATATCTTTTAAGATTTATCCATCCTGAGGTCTGTTACTTGCAGATACTGAATCTTTGTCATTATGTGTTCATCCCTACATAGGGACACGTCTGTGGACTTTGTGGAAACTATGATGGCAATGGAAATAATGACTTCACTACTCGCAGTCAGTCTGTGGTAGGAAACGTGCTGGAGTTTGCCAATAGCTGGAAGGTGTCTTCTAGTTGCCCAAATGCCAATCGCACAAAGGATCCGTGCACTGCAAACCCATACAGGAAAGCCTGGGCACAGAAACAATGCAGCATCATTACCAGTAACGTGTTTGCAAAGTGTCACTCCCAGGTATGACAAAAACTTCAGTCCTAAATTCTCTTGAGCCAGAGATTACACTGATTTTTTATGTGGGATAGCACTTTGTCATGCTTGACAAAGCACAGTCAGACCAAGTTCAGGGAGACTGTGGCAGAAGTATTTTCACTTTCATTTTCTCAGTCTGTACCTTGAATTAGTATATTACAAAAATTGATAGCTGGGTTTCTTTTTTTAATAGAGGAGAAAACTGCAGATAAATCTCAGGATATGTTTATTTTCTAATGGTATCATTTTCTACTAATATAAATATCAGCCACCTGATTTATATGATGGTGTGCTAGCTTGTAGTAATCTAACAGTATTCTATTCTATAACTTGCACATCAAATTGCTCTTAGCATGACAATGTATTAGTAAAAGCTTTAGTCAATATTTTCCTCTTGCTTTTTCAAAGCATTCTCATGGTTTCTTCCTTTCTTACCTTACTCACATATACAGAGTTGCCAGTTTCAGATATTTTATTCAGCTTTTTTAGACCAGTGAATGCCTTTTCAAAGAGGATAAGTACATGAAAACTCAAAGATTTTCTCCAACAGATTGAACCGAATGAATATTACCAAGCATGCGTGGATGATGCCTGTGCCTGCGACACTGGAGGAGACTGTGAATGTTTCTGTACAGCAGTTGCTGCCTATGCTCAGGCATGCAATGAGCTGGACATCTGCATTTCATGGAGAACCCCATCCATTTGTCGTGAGTTTCACCCTATTACTTTTTGAAGGGGTCCAGAGGGAAAGAAAACAGAGAAGAAAAAATGAAAAGCAAGTAGAATGAAAAAAGAAAGAAGGATAAAATTGTATTTGTAAGAGGCACTGCTATATTCTAAAACTATTAAAAACCCCACAAAGCAAGTAGAGTAAATCACTGGAAGCCAATATAACTTCTCAAAATGAAACCATTACTATCAAAGTAATTTTACCAGTGCTGTCATTAGTGTTTGGTTGATTTGTCAGTCATGACACACAATTGGTGAACTACAATACTGTATTATACTCCTACCTGGCTACATCAGGTTCAGCGTAAATAAATATTAGGGCATACTAGCTAAAATCAGTGATTCAATTAATTGATTTTTCATGCTTAATGTGTAACTCTGTCCTGTGCTTTATAACTTTAGTGGCATCAAAAGGTGGTAGAAGTGTAACAACTGTATTAAATTAGAAATAAGACAATATACTGTTCACCACCTATGTGCTTATGCTGATCACATGGGATTTTTACTCAGCAAAACTTAAAGACTGTAGAGCAAAAAGATCAAAGCTCTTTTTCTGTCATTTCTCCTTCCTCTAGCTCTGTTCTGTGATTACTACAACCCACAAGGGGAATGCGAGTGGCACTACAAGCCATGTGGAGCTCCTTGTATGAAGACCTGCAAAAATCCGAGTGGGAAATGCCTTCATGAGTTGAGAGGTTTGGAAGGTAAACATAATTACACATATCTCATTCTACTTATAAAAAACTAAAACGTAATATGATAAACTAAATTTTTATTACTCAGAATGACGTGCTTATATTAGAAATTATAAGAAGAGCTTTTCTAATCAGTATCTTACTCTGTAGTCAATCATGACCTTGCTTAGAGTAAAGATGATGACAAAATGCTCCAAAGTTTAATGGGCAATCAAAGGAATAGCAGTAACAGGATCTGAAATTCCTCTTACTACATGGGATAACTTGAGGAAAGCAGAATATAGACTTACTTCTTCTTGTGAAAGGCCTAGTGTTAACACAACTCATTTTTTATTGCAGGCTGCTATCCAAACTGTCCAAAGAATAAACCCTACTTTGATGAAGAAACCATGACTTGTGTTTCTAATTGTGGCTGCTATGAAGATGGAAAAATGTACAAACCAGGAATGCGGATGCCTTCAAAGGAGAACTGTCAATCATGGTAGGATTAGTTAAGATTCTTAAACATTGAGTTTAAAGTTGTGGAACATAATTCATCACACATCTTTTCTTTGCCAACAGCAACTAGGCCAGTCATGGGTTGCTGAATAATGTTGAATTTTCTTCCATTCCCAGGAACTTAAATGATGACATGGTGAAACATTTTACCATAGAGAGATTAATTTACTACTTATTCTGTGTTCTTATTAAAGTACTTTTAAATTATTATTAAGTAAAACATATTAAAATAATAATTGGTACAGCAATAGTCAGAGAATTTTTACTAAGGGATCCCTAAAATCATTATGAGAAATTATTTAGAAGATAGTAGGCAACTAATCTTCATTGTTTTCAGCCTGTTTCTGTCATTGCACTGTTATTTGTAACAGTCAGCAAGTATTTCAGAACTGATGATATCTTGGGACGAGTGCTGCTAAGCCTTCTAGCAAACAGCACAAAGTCAGCAGAACCAGTCGTGAAGCAGCTAACACCTGTCCTAAGATACCTTTAAAGTATCTCGAATACTTGAACACTGTAAGAGGTGCAGACTGGCAAAGAGCCCACCTGAGCTAAACCAATGCTCATGGCAGCTTTGCAGTTCACAGACACATTTGCCTGCATAATGTATGCCATTAACCTATATTTATATATAAATATTTATATTTACTTAATTTTATTCGGTGTATAGATGCTTTTAGATACTGTAAATAAGTATAAATATATCTTGAGTGGAACATCTCCCTTATGAGGAGAGGCTGAGAGAGCTGGGTCTCTTTAGCTTGGAGGAGGCTGAGGGTGGACCTCATTAATGTCTATAAATATGTTAAGTGCAAGTGTAAGGAGGATGGAGCCAGACTCTTCTCAATGTCATCCAATGTTAGGACAAGAGGCAATGGGAGTAAGTTGGAGCACAAGAGGTTTAGGGTAAACACAAGGAAAAACCTTTTCACTGTGAGGGTGACAGAGCACTGGAACGGGCTGCCCAGAGAGGTTGTGGAGTCTTCTTCTCTAGAAACATTCAAAACCCGCCCAGACACGTTCCTGTGTGACCTGGTCTAGGTGATCCTGCTCTGGCAGGGGGGTTGGACTAGATGATCTTTCTTGGTCCGTTCCAACCCCTAATGTTCCATGATTCTATGATATCTGATTCAGTTCTTCACAGACAATAGATAAATTCCCTTTAAAAGCAGAATGCACCTGAACTTGTACAGCAGAACTGAGTATCTAACTCAGGTGGGATGGGCTCTTTCTACATTTAAACACACAATGAATGGCAAAGGATTGACACAAAAAATTGAAAGAATAAAATGATGCCATGAACCAATATATTCACACTTATCATCTCCTTTCTCTTTTCCAGTGAATGCACAAATCATGGCAAAAAATGCAGATATGATGAATACGGTATGTTGACAACGTTCTTCTTATCTGAATAGGATGCACTGGAGGTATGCTATGTTTCAGATACCAAGGAATAACACCCTTTTCTGATTTGCAGAATGTGTCTGCATTTATGAGGGAAAGAAATTTGGCTATAAAGATGTGGTCTACAACACTACAGATGGCACAGGAGGGTGCATTGTCGCAGTCTGTGGTCCCAATGGAACTCTTGAAAGGATTGTCTATGATTGTCCAATCTCAACAACACCCACAACGGGAACAACATTCCACTTCAGCACGACGACACCTGCCACTACTTCTACAGGTACATCCTTTATAGCGTGCAAGAGGATATTCTGTGCATCAGTGAGCAAATATAGATAAAACACCATGGCCACACTCACAACATGAATTAATGCAACCTCAAAATGTGGAAATAAGTCCCATTTGTTATTAGCATTTGGTTTCAGTCAGCATTTAGTAACCAAACTAATACAAGAAAATAAGTATAGAAACTAAACCCATAACTGAAACATCAAAATGCAAGCCACTGCACACTGGCTTGATACTGTTATTTTGCTTATCTTCATAGTGAACCATAAAAAAACAGCATCAGATTTATTATCTCTAATTGTAATTATTTCTATACCTAGAATAATCTTTACTGAAAGAATAATTCATTATTTTCCCTATTAAATTCTAGAATGATTACTTTCTGTAAAATTCTTGCTAGGGTTCATGGTATTTATCATTACTGTACTAAGTGGATTGCTCAGATATTGGCACTGAGATACTGAAATTTTAATTTCTAGAATTCCTGTTCAGCATTCTTCAGGTTCGTTATCCCTAATTAGTATGACTACATGTCATTTAATGAAACAAACCTTCAGTATAAATCTAGAATGACAAGTTTTGAAATCACAGAAACTGCTGGAATTCATTAGCCACTTTCCATCCCTTTTCACAATGAGAACTCATCCGCAAAATTTATAGACTTGCTCTCCAACCAATAAACAGTGGCTTAAGACAAGAGTTAAAGTACCAAGGGGCAGTAATAACCTGCATTAGACATTTGCTACATCAAATGGAGGAGCAAAGACCATGCAGCATATTAGGAGATGAGTCAACAAACTTGGAAGAAAAAAATTACCTATGAATCTTGCTGCATAGACTACAAGTTATTCTTTCCACTGGATGTGAATCCATCTTTAAACTTCCAGACAGACTAGTAAATATTGAAGGAAAATACAACCCAAGCAATTATACTGAATCAAATGCAAAAAAATAAAAGTGACATTCCCCCCTGCAATGTGTATAAATTATGCCCAAGACTTAATTCAGCACTTTGTAGAAAACAATTTGCATTCTCTTGGGAAGTAACACTTCCAGGAAAACCAGTATGTTAAATTGCTGGGTGATGGATTACCTGTTCTATTTCATAGCAAATTATAAGTACATTAAACTGCGACACTACAGGCTCACAATGCAAGCAAAGTACCTTATGAAAAATTTCAGTCCCTTTAGTGTAATAAAAAAGAGATTATCTAAAGGATTTTATTCTAAGTTTCCTTTTCTTTTTCTCTTTCAGTGTCACCAACTACATCAGTATGTGTTCATGAAGTCTGTGAGTGGTCACAGTGGTATGATGGGAGTCAGCAAACACCTGGCTACGACGGGGGAGATTTTGAAACCTTTGATGATTTGAGATCTAAGGGATATGAAGTCTGTAAATCTCCACGGGCTGTTCAATGCAGGGCAGAGAAGTTTCCCGATATCCCACTGGAAGACCTTGGCCAAAAAGTAGAATGCAGTACAACAGCTGGGCTCATATGTTACAACAAAGATCAAATTTCAACAATGTGCAACAATTACGAAATCAGAATCTTGTGCTGTGTTTTTGTACCATGCTCTTCCACAACAACAACCACAACTAAGAGCACGGAAACATCAAGAACAACTGAAGAAACGACACCATTTTCAACCACTACAAAATTTTCTACAACTACTGAAAGTACAACATTGAGAGGTACAGAACTACCAAGCACAACCACAACGGAAATGACACCACCTTTCACCACTTCCCAATCAACACCACCACTATGCATTAAAGAAGAATGTTACTGGTCAATGTGGTATGATGTCAGTTATCCAGGGTCCGGTTATAATGATGGAGATTTTGACACAGTTCAGAATATCAGAAAGAAGGGATACAAAGTCTGTGAGAACAGAAAGGCTGTTGAATGCAGAGCAGTCAGGTTCCCAGATACACCATATCAGCTCCTGGAGCAACATATAACATGCAGTAAAGAAGAAGGATTAAAATGCTATAATAAAGACCAACTACCACCCATCTGCTATAACTATGAACTAAGATTTAAATGCTGTGAAAATATAACAGGGCCGTGTGAAACAACAACTATAAGTGCATCATCCACAGAAGTAACAACACCACCTATCCACACCAAACATCAAACGACTACAGTATTTACATCACAACCAAAAACAGAATATATACGTACTGAAAGCCCAGTACATCCAACGACCCACATCACAACAACTACAATTCCCGTCTGCGAGCCCATCTGCTCCTGGAGCGAATGGTTCGACGTCGACTTCCCGTCCCCAGGACCCAACCAGGGAGACTTTG